>ML677340.1:16470242-16693741 GCA_007922305.1 Dermatemys mawii
GTCCCGCCCCGGTACTTCTGGTGAGGGGGGCAGGGCGGCCTTGGCTCCACCCTCCAAGGGGCGCCTCCGTCTCCCTCACACTCCCACTCGGAAGGAGACCACTCGGGCTCACTACATGGTGTAACTCACAAAGAATTAGATCATTTATATTTTAAATCTATTTCTAATACCAATAATTAACAACATTGCATAAGACATGTTGTAAATATATTATGATCACATGTTGTCCCATAAAGAACAGGAATAAGCTCTGAAAGCATTTCTATTATTAAAACTGTTAGAAACCACAGTATAATGGCATGATTTTTTAAATGTGCTACCGACAAACTCTCACACTGACCAAGAAGTTCTTGGAAGACAGGTCTCCACAGGAGAGCATGTAACGTATAACTCCTACTCAGAATTCACAGGTCATATATCTAAATTACAGATATATCCAGAATTCCTCTGAGTTCTGTCTAACATGTCAAGCAAAGATTAGTCCACACATGCTAGGTCTGTAAGAGAAGTTTCCCAGTGTGCCAACTCTCCTTTTCAAATCTTTGTCAGGTCTTGTTTAGCAAGGTTCTGTCAAACTCCACTGATGAAATTCAGTGAGGATATAGATGCGCAAGTATAACCAGGTGGCGAACAACCTGTCAAGTCCAAATATTTGACACAAGGTGGGCCAAAGATCCAGAACACAGAAATCAAGAAAAGCAGCTTGTTGGTCGGGGGGAGGGGGAGGGCAGGGCAGAGAGCTGATCCTCATCCCAGTAAGTAAATTGAAAAAGCTCCTATTAAATTTAAATAGGTTTTGGATCAGGCCTTTTTTGCAGGAAGTGTAATATGTTGTATTAGTTTCCTTAGGAAAAAAATTCTGCTTCCACAGATTAAATATTGCCTTTTCCAAGGTTTTCTGACCTTGAGTCAAGTCCTGTCACTTCAACTCAAACAAGCATTTATTTTATCTCTTCACAGTTCAGATGTTCTTTTCTGTGTGTTCAGCAGTAACTCCCTCATTTTTCTATATACTCTTACTGCAATTAATAATAATTATTTCATCAAATAATTGTCACAATATATAATTACTTGGCCAATTTTTGTGAGAACTATAGTAAGGACCGAAACCTAATTTTGTAGGCTGTTCTCTACCATTATTATAAGGCTTTCTGTTACAATATTTAAAACCTTTCATTGAATGACACCACACACAGATCTTGCCTGCTAGCTACATGTAACTGGTAATAGGATTAATAATACCAGTCCATTCACCTTCCAAAGTGATGATACTAGAGGCTCAATCCTGCATTCCTAACTCTGGTAAGCTTTAATGGTAGTTTTTTCCTTCTACAATGGAATCGAGCACAAGGAGTGTGTTTTAATAGTTTTCCCCCCTTCTCTACTTTACTCACCTGATTATTCTATTGCATTTTTTAAAATTCTCCCAGGTTTTCTCTTTTCTTTTCACTCTATAAACATCTCCCCCTCACTCACACTCTGCCCTAAGCCAAAAAAAAGCAACCAAAAGAATTTTATTAATTCTGCTTTCATGCCTTCAAGAATTTGCTGAAACCATCTCACTCTGAGACATATAAAAACACAAAGTACTGTGATTTACAGAGCAGAGAGGGAATTTTCATTGTGGTTGCAGTAAGTTTGTGACTTGCAATTCACACCATGCAAGGCTTTGTACCTTTGCATGTGCTATCTGTAATTTCATGTCCACTTATTTTTCCCTGTCACCTTCCCCACTCCCTGAGCAGTGGGTGGAAAGTTGACAAGGAGCAGTGAGAAATGAATGGAAACAAAATGCTCTCACCCACAATGTACCAAACAGCACAGCTAAGAGTCATAATTTGAGGTAGGCAGAAAACTTTCTTCCTGAAAAAGTTTGAGACTTTGAAAAATTTTCCTTCCCCAAATTGGGATGAAAAGTTAAAATCTCAACCACTAACAGAAAATCCTAAAAACAATTCAGTTGGGGTAAAACATTTTCATCAAACTGAAACACCGTTTCAATTTCAACCATTTTTAATTAAGTATAATTAGCTTAAATTTCAAAATAAAGTATCTAATCAGAGAACAGGAATTTTTAGTTTAAAAAATGCCAGAATTAAACATTTCTTCAGTTAAAAAAAACAATAACATTTATTTTCAATTTAAGAAATTCATCAAAACTGACCTTTTCCTGCAAAAAGTTTTGTTTTTAAGGAATTAACATTTCTGACAACAAACATTTTGTTAAAAAATTCCCAACTAGCTCAAGGCATAACTTGCTGTGGGAACAGATCAGCATAAGGTTATCACAACTTGAAATAATGGGAAGGTAAGGAGAAGCTTGTCCTTTTGTCTTTGCAATATAATGCCTCCCAGGGCTGCTTGAGCGGTGGTGTACTTCACACCATTTTTACTCAAGGATGTGCATAGAGGCCCAAACAAGTCTCTAGAATTTATTTGTAGGGTTTTTGTTTGTTTTGGGCGGGGTGTCCAAATGCATGTTCTTTTCAAGGTGGTCTTGCCTCCAAAGGAGAAATTAGTCATTTGAAATGCAGGCCAAGCAGCAAAGCTTGTGAATGTTTAGCTCCAGTGATTTGGCTTGACCCACTATAAAGAGAATGACAGTTGCAAAACTCATATGTAGATCTGAATTTTTGCAGAGTTCAAGGTATTTGGCTTCTGGGTTATGAATAGTACAGGTGGATCTTAACCATATCTGTGCTGGATGAAACCTTACCAGGGCTATAAATGGATATTTCCCTTCTAATACAGAGGCTAGAAGAATATATGGTAGGGTAGTGCTGATGTTATGATAATTGAACGAGTGTTCCAGATCCTGCAGTGGAGTAGAATATTATTTTTTGGATGGAAATACCTGCCCACAGTTTAATGCAGTGTCTTCTGCTGGATTTTGGTGGGTTTGAGGAAATCTATACCTAAAGAAAACAATGTACTCTGATGCAGACTTCCTGCAAAATATCGCAGTGCAAGACAACAGCTAATCAATCTCCACATTGCAAACTACACATTATGTTTTGGTACAATATTCATAAATGCTGGTTGCCTGTTCATCTGACTGCGTGATAGCATTAGAGAGCTAGATCCTATCCTTTTTCAGCAGAAACTCTGCTAGAATTCAGTGGGATTTCAAATGTACTGGAATTTTGTCTGAAGAAGGGTGTCAGGGTCTTGCAGTTTTTATTGCCCTTCCTTAATTGTGGGATATTGAGTTGGTATGAATGTAGAGAAAGGGGATGGGGATGAGGAAAAATAGGATATATAAATTCCAGTTCCTTCAAGGCAAACAGATTTTAGCCATTTCCTATTTTAAAACTGAGTTATGAATAAAAAGATGGTGGTAAATTTGACAATACCAACAGTATTGCTTGAGGGTAATATAAATTGATTCTTCGTGTTTTCTTATATTTTAATTTCATTAGTAACTCAAATTGCTTACAAAATGGAAAATGCAATAAATGGCTGATGTTGCAGCTTTAAATAAATATTCTACCTAAATGAGTCCTCCAATTTTCAAGTTCAAATTTGGGCCTAATTCTGCCTACCATAAATTTCATTGGAATTGAAGGCGATATCTGTGGGCAGAAGTGAGTCAGTTAAAAGAAAAGTTAATTTTGTTGGAGTTAATTCATCAATGGCTGGATTGTATTAGTAAAAATCACTACTCGTTATTTCATCACCAAAAAGGAGGAGGGCACGAAGTTAATCCTTAGTGAACTATCTATATATACACAGCACTCCCTCCTTCCCGCCGAGTCCCTCTCATTCACTGTTAAAACCCTTTTCTTTACTGAGGCAATATCACAAATGCAAATTGATTCTGTAAAAACAAGGTGTTCAATGAAAGAGGTAAGACAGTCATCTCCAGCCACTAAAAGCTAACACAGTTTGGGAGAAAATACAGTATACAGTCAATGGACCTACTCAGGTCAGCCTGGGCTAAAGAGCTTTGTTGAATTGGGACCTTAGACAAATTCAGTCTAAAACAACATAAGTTAGACTTTCAACCACAGCCATCAGGGTGTAAATTACACAGACTTAGCCTCATGCTTCTTCAGAATCAAACAGACTCTGTTAGACTCTCCTAACTCAAGCCCATTTACCCATGTGTTATTTACATACCCTTATCCACCATCTCTGGATACAGTGAATCATTACAGGAAACAGAGCTTTGAATCATTAGGTTACTATAAACTGGTTTTAGTATCTTAAAGCCTTGTGTTGTAGCCTACCACAGTGCATCTTAATACTTACTACTCACACACAGAACCAAGTCTTGGCCTGTGATACGAACCTTCTTAGATGCAGTGCCATTACATGAAGTTTAAATTACAGCTACCTCAGAAATACTTTGCTATAATGTTATTTAGAGCATATGTGGTGTTTATGACACTCCTATCCAAAATGGTTGCCACTGTCGTTAGTTATGCTGTAACCAAACACTTCTGAAATCACTGGTCTCTCACTTCTTCTTCACTGAGACTGTGCACATCGTTTTCATATTGGTCATAAAACCACATGCTGCGTTTGAGCTCAATATTCTTTGTTACCTAATTTACCAGAAGAAAATTCACATTCAAATTACTGAAATCCCCAGATTGGCTTGGCTTTATCAGGTCTTTAAGAGCAGGAGAAATGTGAACACTGAACTAAAACAGAAATGATCATATTTTATGAAGAAATAGGGTGTTGAATTTTTCATTTGGAACAAAAGCTTTGGGAGTTAATGTTTTATTTTTTAAAAAATGGGAAGAGTGAAAGATGAGTCACATGTAGCTAGTCTAAACTGGTGTTGCCCTACTGAGCTCTATGGGAGCTACACCATTTCACACTAACTGTGGATATGGCTCACAGACCCTTCCAAGTTAGCTTGAGAAATGGAAGTTGGAATAAATGTCACTCAACATTTAAGTTGGCCAAGAATAGTAACTCAGATGCAGTATCTGTCCTTTCAGTGATGGTCTGCTTTTAACTTTAACCCAATTTTCTATCTGGTTTGACTGATACCCACAGAGATCAAATAACTTGCTGGAGGTCACAGAGCAAATGAGTAGCTTCCATTCCTGTCCTCAGATTGTTAGACTGCAATGTTTTCCAATCTCTTTCTTTGCCTTATGAGAACAGATGTGCCCTAATGTGATCTAGACTGTACTTCAATCCCATCATTTAAGATTCATCTAGTGAAGGAATTAAATAGTGCACTGCTCCAGTTACAAAGCAGCTTCGGGCCTCCACATGAGGGACACCATTCCTGACCCTGTCACTGCAATTTGTCAATTGCTCATGGTATTCATTATCTTAGACACCCACAGGGGACAGTCCTAAAGAGGGCTCATGATGTACTACAGAGTGGCAACATCATTCTGTCAATTGTTGGTTATAATGGACCTGTGAGCCCTTCATATAAGATTACAATTGAAGCATGAACAAGAACATTCTTTCTAAGTGGGAACTGGTTCAAGCCAGGAAGCATTTTTTTTTTAAAAAAAAAACTTTGGCAGAAAAGCCTGCTGGGCCTGTACTAAACCTGTAGAAAAATTATGCTTTGCTGGAGTAAAGACTTTATTAGGATCAGATGGGTTTATGAGAAGTTTTGAATCCCCAGCATGATCTACAATCCTCAGAGGTTTTGTTAATTACTCTTTAAATAATTTTAGAAATGTTTGTGTGAAAATTTGAGGTTGTTTTTTTTTAATTGCATCAATGGTCTTGTTTTTGTGTTAAAGCAATGTTACTCTATCTCACTTACACACTGGTTTCAATAATAGAACACTTAGCATTGGCGGGGAAGTATCAGAAAATAATTGCAAAATCATAATAAGTTTATAACTGAACAAAAGTTTGTGATCTTGCTTATAACCAAATTTTTAAAAAAGCAACCAAAAAGTTAATACTGCATAAATATTCCTCAAATCATCTTTACTATATATTTGTAAGGAATGAGTTTATTTTGATTGCTGTAATTTTTATTTTAAGTGCATTTTGCATAATTACTTATGCCTTTATAGAAAACCTAATGAGGAAAATTATAGACAAAACAGAAAATGCACTAACTATGTAAATGAAATTAATTCCAGCTAATTAATCAATCATTTCTAGGCAATAAATTTACATAAATAAATCAGACTAGGATTTCCCCTTGACTAATATTTCCTGTTGAGTTGTTAGGAGCAATAAGAAAACTGATAACATTTAAAATAAGAGTTTTTAAAAATATATTCTGTAATGCTCATGAGATTTAAAATCATTATATGACTACAACATAGCTAGGCAAATAAGAAAGAAAGATTAGCAGTATTTGTGGACAGAGAGATAAAAATTATAACATTCTTTGAAAGACACTGTATAAAATGCTGAAAGTGCAAAAATATTCTTTTTGTTCTTGTTAAATTTAAAAAACTAAAACTTTGGCCCTGATTCAAGAAAGTATTTACACCCATATTGGTGTCGCTATTTAGAATAACATGTAGCACATGCCAAAAGTTAGACTTGTCCGTAACTGCTTTTGAGCCTCTGAAAGCTTTCTTAAATGGAGGCCTATGTCAATATTAGTGGGAGAAATTAGAAACTGAAATACAGGGTATTTCTAGATATTAAAGTTGGTCCCACAAAGATAAAAAGAACTGCCACATTGCTTTTCCTTAAGGCCAAATTCTTGCCCACTCACACTCACTGATGCAGAGAAAAATCAGACTTCTGTCTTGCACCCGCACAGCTCCACTTTTGATTTTTGAAAGAGGACAGTGGGAAAGCACCTTTATGATTGCTAAATCTTTCCTCCTCCATATCCATTGCTCTATTCCCTAAAGTCAAGGAATTATTTCAGAGAGGTATTGGGCATGCATAGAGGCATTAGCGTAATTGCAAGAAGACAATGTCTCATTTAAGTTTTATTCTTGTATTCTACTTGATCTTCTTTTATGGGATATATATGTACTAGTTGTTACAAATTAATTCATGTTTAGCACATAGCAATAAGTAGAGGAAATGTTTGAAGCAATAGTTTCTACAACTTCAAGGCAATTGAATTTTTTAGGTAATTAGATTCACTCTAGAATTACAAAGAGGTATTTCATACTGCCAGATTATGGTAAAAGGTATCTTTTGCTATCCTTTCCTAATTATAGCTCTGAAAATGCTTTGTAAAAATGCTTTTAAAAAAATTCCCTGTTTGCAAAGAGAGTTTCTCGGCCTGATCCATCTCCCAGTGGAGCCACAGAAAAACTGGAGTTTTTTTAATTGGGGGCAGAAGCTGGTCCACTCCTGCTTGCCTTATAAAATGACACAAAAGCAATTACAGAAATTAAATTCCATTTTTATTTATGAACCATCTTTGAAAGATCATAAATTGCTTTGCAATAATTTAATGAACATAAAATGGAAGTTAAACGTACACTAACAATCATTTATTAAAAGCACAGTTTAAAGGAAGATATTCAGACTAGTAATGGGTAAAAATCAAAAGGGTTAGAGGTTAAGCACCCAAAATTCTGCAGGCTAGAATTTCAGGTGCACTATATTGATATCTCTCTATTGAAGCCAATGGAGCTACACTGAATAACAGGGGCACAGGAACCAGGGAGGCACTAGCACCCCTGCAATGGAAATATTGAGTGGGCTCTACTCCAATGTAAACTCCTGCACATTCGCACTCATTTGCTTTTCTCTCCTGTCATACAATACTTCCATGTATTTTCCACTGGAATGATTTAAAATGGTGCAAGCAGAAAGTTTCTCGCTTCTGATTCACATGCCTCAATTTGTTGTGATTGGTTTATCATGTGGTTTTGTTTTTCTACTAACTGCATTTTTGCTTAGCAAAATGAGCTCTGGCCTATAAAGCCAAAGTTCATAAATGCAAGTGTTTTCTTCCACAGTTCAATACCTCCACTATAACTTACCAATGTGCCGAGCAGCAGTTTTGGTGAGAGTAAGAACAGTGATCTGAATTTAGAATCTTTTTGCCTGCTTCTCTTCTTCTTCCCATAAATACTTCTACAAAATAAGAAAAGTAACTAAAATCTCCATCAAAAATGTACCTCCACAGGTTTACTGCTCAAAGTGTCATTCATGCCATCCTGTCTCTGAACTTGTTTTGGATCAATATGCCGCAGTTCCTTATGCTCTCTCTCCCCATATGAAGAATCTAGACTGGTTTTCACGAGATGAAGGGCAAGATAGATGCTCCCTTTTATCTATATATTGAGGAGTTGACGGGTTAGGTACCCCTGCTCCCAATTTCAGAAAAAAACAGAAGCCTGCAAGATTGCATCCCATTCCCTTTATTGGTGGAAACACTTCTCATTGAAGTCATTGGGATTGCAAATTGTGTTTATATTCATGTTCTTCAGAACTCAAACAATACCAATATTGAGTCTTGTAGGAGGAGGAAGATTTATTATTATTAATTTGTGAATAGTTACAGAAGTGTTTGATGACTGGAGAAGACATGAATCACCTGTAAGGTGATGATCACCCTGAGAGATGATCAGATCCCTCAATTTCCATTTATGTTAGTATGAGCGGAGGATGCTGAGCACCTTAGGTGGGATTGGAAGCTGAATATTTCTAAATATTTAATATTTGGTATTTGACCAAATGTAAAAAGGTGGAGTTGTCATTTTGCTAACCACTTAATGCCTTCCAAGCACCCCATCTGAGCTAGGGTTGCCTCTGTGGCTGTCCTGCCTCTATTTCCCCTTCAATTACTCACTGTCATCCCCAATGACTTTCTCAGATCAAACTTTTAAAATTTCCTCTTCACCAGTTCTCCCCAGGCTGGTAACAGCATGTCAGAAAACAGAACTCAAAAGTCAAAAACAAACATGAAGTTTAGAGCTCTTCTTCTTTCTTTAACTCCCACTCAAAGGCTGTAGCCTGCAGGGCTCTGCAGGAACTTGCTTCTTGTGAATGCTTTTCCCAGCAGCTCCAGATCCACACAGTCTCCCAAGCTTCCTGCTGCTGGAAGTTTCACTCTCACTCTCCCTGTCCCCTACACCTTCCTACTTATATTAGAGTCCCTGGTTTCTCTCAGGTAATGCTAATCTTGTAATCAGGACTGGCATATAGCTCCAGGCCAAGCCACACTGTCACATATGGTACTAATAAGGTGCAAGGGGAAAATAAATGTTTATGCTAAGTATTCTAATCTGTATTTCTCCTTTCAAGTGCCAATCAACCTACTGAATACATCCTCCTGGCCACATAGCATATGGGACAAGGAAACATCAAGAGCTGAACTGTTAAGAATTTTGAAAGAATTTTCAGTTTGTTAGATCTGCAGCATACATACAATAACCATCTTCCAAGAGAATATTCATATGATAAAATGCAAAGAAAAGATCTTCTTCAGGACTTGGGTGTTTAATAATGATTGTCTGTACCCAGTAATGATGATACATCACCGCTTGCTGAATCCTTCCATGTCTTTGGTGATGCTGAAACAAACATGATTCATTTTATTTTATTTTGGAGTGAGAGAATAAACTAAAATAGTTAAGGTGATTAGAATATTTGAATGCAATAGCCAGTTTCTTGACATTCATTTGAAAAGTAGTACATCATCATTCCAAGGAGCCTCCTGCTATGCTAATCTCTCCTTGTTATAGCAATTTTACATTTCATACTTCTTTAGAATCTTGAATTTCTGACAACGAGTAACAAAAAGAAACACTATTGAATCAGAAGCAGGCGTTTTTCAAATGAATTTCAACCACAAAGCAATTTTTTCATACACATTATTGGCAAAATAAGAGAGAAAAGATAGACAAGTAAATAGATGAATAGAGTAAAAGTCACTTTTAAAAATAAATTACTTTTATAGTAGCGCAAATTGAACTCAAAATAAGAGATGGATAAGGGAAAATCTTTAAACTTCTCAGTGTCTCAATTTAATCATCTATGGGGATAATATAAATACCACACTTTGTGAGACTTAGTTAATTCAACTGTGTAAATAATCTGAGGTCCTAGGATGGAAGGTACTATGGAAACATACTGAATATAATATACAGCGAGTAATATCCAGAACACACAAGTACTAATGCTATCAAAATAGCTATACATAATCTTAGCAAGAACCCTAAAATAGGAAATCAAGCTACCAGCCAGTAGGCCAAACAGCTCTTTCATGGGTTTTTAATAAGGTTTAACTATTAATTTGTATTGACTATGCTGCCCTCAAATAAGCAGAATAGCTAATTCTTAAAATCAAGGCAAATCTGATTTTACACTCTGGAAAAAGCTGTGGTGTTTTTTTTTAACTGTTGAGAGGTAACTACTGCTAATTCCTGAAACTTGCAGATCCCAAGTTCTAGTTCACCACATCTGGTTAATGAAAATTCTCCTTCTGACAAAGTGCCAAGTGAATGTCATATCTTTATACACTGCTGACAATACAAATACCCCTCTGACTAAATGTGCACCAGGTTTATATACTTCCAAGACTGCATATTTAATCCAAAATTATTTTGGATTTTATCCAACACTGTTACTGAATTTAATCTAACAGGCTTGTTTGTGCATACGGCAACCCTCTAGTCTGAAGTTATCTCAGCATATTTTTCCAAACAGAAAAGAACACAGACTCATGGGTTTTACTTGTATGTGATAACACAGAGCACTGCAGTAATACAGGCTGAATTTTAGCTCTCCGTCATATAGATGACATTTGTGTTTTCATGCATATTCTCTCGTTTAAGTGAAAATCATTTTTAAGAGACTGTATTCTACAAATTTGGTGGACTTGCATACAGCTTGTCAATTTGTGGTGTTCTCTTATGCTAGAGGTGGAGTGGTCAGTAAAAATTAAGAAGCAGATTCTCACATGGTGTAACTCTATTGACTTCAATGTAACTGCACCCATTTACACCAGCAGAAGATCTGGCCCAGAAGAATCATTTGAAAATAGATCAATAGCCCTAATGGAGTCATGTTTCACGAAGGAAAGCAATTTCAATTAACATGCCATATTCCCTGGTTCTGATTAAGAAGTACAGGCTAAAGAAGGTGTGTGTGGTGACAGTAAGTTTACCCTCTTGTGTTACTGGCTAGACAGTAATTGATTAGGGGCTTGTTTCCTGAAATGGAATATTTACTGTTTGGATTGGATTTTGGCAATGGAACAGAGTCTCTATATAAATTCTCATTATATTAGTAGTATTTTATAATCTGAAAACAGTCTTGCTAAATCTCAAATTAGTTGTGGAAATTTTGCATTTTGGAAGATTTCTTGTTAAGCACACAGTCAGACAGCCTTTGACTTCAGGCCCTCTGTTCTCCCTGCATTTGGAACACCTTTTCCCTGCCATTTTCCCCAAGGATTGAATCCCTGACCAGATGGCTACTGGGATAGGATTGGAAGGCACTGGTCTTCTGGACTGTCCTTCATTAACTTCAAGCATATCCTAGAGGGGGGTTCTCAACTTTTTCTTCCTGAGCGTTCTCCCCCTTCCCAACATGCTGTAAAAATGCCACAGCCTACCTGTGCCACAACTACTGGTTTTCTGCATATAAAAGGCAGGGCCAGTGTTAGGGTGTAGGAAGCAGGTTAATTGCCTGGGGTCCCATGCCACAGCAGCCCCCGTGAAGCTATGTTGCCGAGGCTTCAGCCCCAGGTGGTGGGGAACAGAGTTTCAGGCTTCAGTCCCATGTTGTGGGGCTTCAGCTTTCTACCGTAGGCCCATCAAGTCTAATCCTGGCCCTGCTTGGCAGACCCCCTGAAAGCTGTTCACAGCCCCCAGGGGGCTCCAGACCCCTGCTTGAGAGCCACTGTTCTAGCGCATAGGTCAGAGGGTGAAATGGCACTCTAATCAATATACACCAGCATGAGAACCTGGTTAGAAATACAGAATATTGAGATTCAATGTAATGGTCCTCATTCAGGGTCTGGTTAGGGAACATGGCCTAATGGTTATGGCTACAACCCCTGACTGCCAAGGGGGCTGTGGGGAGTTTAGCCCAGACCCTCTCATTCCACCAGGCTCTGTCCCAGGGCCCTTTGTTCTATCAGTAGTCTGGCAACCAACCCTGTCCACCCAGGGCCTTTCACCCCCCGCCCCATGGGGTCAGCTTAGTCCAAGACTTTCCCCTGGTGGGGAAATCCAAACCAAAATAAATAAGAGGGGTTACCAATGTCCAAGATCTACAGGATACTTCTCTCTCTGGTTGTCTCCAAGGTAGGTCCTCCCTTCCCTCAGGCAGGGACCCTTTGCACTACTGTTTTAGAGCCTTTAGACTTGCCTCTGCACTGCTGAAGCTGTGGGCTGCAGGTCTGCTCACCTCCAGCTCTGCTATCCAAATGGCCTAATTCCCAGTCTTTTAATTCCTCCAGCAGATGGAGCATTTGCTGCAGTTGTAGTGAGGCACTAAACCCAAAATAATCCCTTAACCCCACATAACCCCACCCCATCACATTTGCACACTCACCTGCATTGGGATTTAGGCTACTGGCTACTACATTAGCCATCCCTAGAATGTGCTCAACAATTAGATTGTACTTTCTGCTAACATAGTGTCTCAGTTTTAATTGGTATATTGGTTATCTAATCTACAATATGTCATTGTGTTAGGGAACAGGACAAGGTCAGTCTGGCTTACTGGTGAAAGCAGAAGTCAAGCCTAGCAGTCAGAGCAGGCATAGGGGAAACAGAACCAATGGTCAGAACCAGAGTCAGAGACCAGATGCTGAAGCCAAGAATCAAGCTAGAGTCAGAAGCAGGAAATGGGTCAGAAAGCCAGAGCCAACCTCCAAGCCAAAGGCAGAGTCAAGAATCAGAGACAAGAGACAGAACTGGATTACACGGAGTTCGGAAAGGCTGGGTCCAAGGCAGAAGCGAGGCTGGGATAAGGCAGGAGTAAAAGCTAACACAGCCTTGGGCAGTCAGCCTCTTGTTGCTGCTGGTGATCTGAAGACCAGGTCTGCTGATCCCCTCAGTCAATTGGGTGGTTTGGCCAATCAGGTGGCTCAAATGGAGCCCAGCTGTGCTCGTTAGACTACCTTGGGGTTAAGCTAGCAGGTAAGCAGTCTAGCTGTGGGTCCTTACTCCTGACACATTGTGGCTCAGCCAGATAAAACACTACATGAAGAGGATGAAGAAATGCTGCATCAACTCCATGAATACTGCTTCTCTCTGAAAGAAAGGACACAGAGAATCCAAGTGAGATACTAGAATCCAACAGGGAAATGCATAAGCAGACCAGAGAGTCAGGAACTTTGTAAAAGGTTCAAAACCTCATTCATTTACTAACAAGGCTCGGACTCCATATAAATCCACAATATGGGCAGAAGTATAACTGCTCTGTTCAAAGAAATTTAGAAGATGCAGGAGTCATCAAGAAAGCTAGTCTGTGAACTCCCATAAACAGACCAGATATAAGAGTGGACATGGCAATACTGGAACACCAATGAAACATGGTGGCCTGCTTTGAAATACTGAAAGAATGAGAGGTTAACTCAATATATACAACAGTGATGTCAACATGCAGACCACTAGCTGTTTAAGTGGCTAAATATAGAAATAGAACTGGACAAATAATGGATTTTTCAGTTCAATGGCAATTTTGAAGAGTTAAAAAAATCAGAACAAAAAAAAAGTTTTAAATAATAGGAATAATGAAACATTTTGTTTCAATAAAAATCAAAATATTTTATGTTGATTTCAACCATTTTAAAACATTTTTGGATTGGTTGAAGTAAACTTTGGAACAAAGTTGTTTCAAATTGAAAAAATCAATAAATTTACTTTGGAAATGTGGAAATGAAGTGTTTTGATTTTTTTCAGGGTTTTTTGAAGGCTGTTCAAAATGAACAGTTAAGAAAAATTGACAGAAATTTGTGAAACATTTTGGTATGATCAAATCTATATTTTCCAGCAAAAAAATTGTCCAAAACATTTCACCCTGAAATAATGACAAGTTTCTGCTCTGCAGGATAAAGAGGCACGGCCACACATAAAGTCCACCACAAAGTGTTACCATCACAGACTGCTGAGAATGTATTGTAGACAGAATGCTTCAAGGAGCAGGAATTCTACACATCATAATCATAAACAGTGTTACAAACTAAGGAGACACACTTCCCTCAGCTCCAGCAATGTACTCTGATCTCTTATATATTTATTTTCCCACTCACACAAGATAAAAATATTATGGATTGAATTTTTATCTACATAAATATGTTTATGTTGTGGCCAACGTTGCTTGCTCTATTCCTATTTATTGAGCTTAAACATGATTAAAGAGCATTACAAGCACAACAAGGCTGGCACAAATACATTATAGAGAAATTATTATTAAAAGTACGTCACGGGAAGATGACACATCTCATTGGGAGCAAGGGGCTCTGAGATTGGTGAGTACAGCCATGAGTGGCAGGGTTCAGATCTTTGCTGCTGCTACTGTTTTACTGGAGACAGTTTTCCCTGAAGCTGGCTTGCCACAAAAACAGTGCATCAAATACTCAGCAAAGGGCTGGCGCTATACAAATAATAAATAACAATAAAGAGTTTGCAGTGTGAAGGCTATAGAGGCACAGTGAAAACAGACTCTGTAGAAAACAGCAAAAATTGTAGAAAAGCCTAAAATTACAGAATCCAAAATTTCCAGGCACTGGTGACTTTCTAAGAAGAACAATTCTATTTTGAGTTGAAAGCTGAATAATGTATCTATTGGTTCCATTCACTATACTGAAAAATTCATCAGCATGTTCTCATTTCTTCACTAAAGCACCAAGATTGAATCATTTTATATTGTATTACTATAATCAATATTTACTTAAAAAGTAAAATTATAGCTTCCTCTCTATAATATAAAAAAGAAACTCAAGATGAGAACTGTTATTTTTTCTTTGTGGGAAGCTTGCAAAATATGGCAAGTCAAGGAAATTATTCAAAATGATAATATAAAATCAGTGGGAAACCTAATCACATCATTAAATGTCCCCACCAGAAATCTCAGAATCATTTGAAAATTAAATTGGTTTACTATAATCTGTAATATTTACTGTAGCATGCAGCCTCCTGGTTTTCAGTATTAAATCCTAAAACACAATAATAAACCATTCATCATCTCTCCTTTAAGCTCTAGCTCCTACACCACTTTTATCACTCATTACAAGGATTGAGGTGTTTTACCATGGTTTCTACAAGTTATCATGCCACTTTTGTTTGTAATGCCCCCTAATGTCTTTTATTATTTCTCTCTGCTCAGGACTAAAAAAACCTAAAGTCCTGGGGAGAGACATTGACAGCACAAACCACCTAATAATCTAAAGGTCAAACTTTTTCCATAACCTCTTTCATACCAATTGTCCATTGCAAAGTATTAGCAAATGCCATAATAGCTAATATCACACTAGTCTGTTCTTCCCTGGGGGGTTGAAGCATTGAGGGCTGAAGAAAACATACAGAAAAATAGAGGCAGTTTTCTTTTTGGAGGAGATGAAAACATTTTAATAAAGAAATGTGCCAAGAATATACAAATAGAAACTGGTGAGATTTGAAGTAAACAGTTTCTATTTAAAAAATTGCCTCTCTCTAGGAATTTTTGGAAGTTTTCTGCAGATATATTCAGAAAAAAAAGTAAGAATGGCCACACTGGGTCAGACCAATGGTTTATCTAACCCAGTATCCTACCTTATGACAGTGGCCAGGGTCAGATTCTTCAGCGGGAGTGAACAGGACAATTTATTCAGTGATCCATCCCACTGTCATCCAGACCCAGCTTCTAACAGTCAGAGGTTTAGAGACACCCAGAGCATTGGGTTTTGTCCTGACACTCTTGGCGAATAGACATCGATGGACCTATCCTTCATGAATTTATCTAATTCTTTTTTAAACCCAGTTATACTTTTGGCTTTCACAACGTCCTCTGGGCAACAAGTTCCACAGGTTGACTGTCCATTGTGTGAAGAAGTATTTCCTTATATTTCTTTTAAACCTATTGCTTATTAATTTCATTGGATCCCCTCTTTTTCTAGTGGTATGTATAGGGATAAACAATACTATTTTATTCAATTTCTCCAAGCCATTCAGGATTTTAGAGACCTTTATTAGATCCCCCTTGGTCATCTTTTTTCCAGGATGAGCACTCAGGGTCTTTTTAAACTCTCCTCATATGGAAGCTGTCTCATATCCCTAAACATTTGCTTCCCTTCTTTGTATCTCGTCCAATTCTAATATACCCTTTTTGACATGGAAAGACCAGAACTGTACATAGCATTCTAGGTGTGGGTGTAGCATGGATTTATATAGTGACATTATGATGTTTTTTGCCTTACTATGTATTCCTTTCCTAATGGTTCCTAACATTCTGACAGCTTTTTGGACTGCTGCTGCACACTGAGCAGATGATGTTTTCAGAGAACAATTCATGATGATCCCAAGATCTCTTTCTTGAGTGGTAACACCTAATTTTGACTGCATCATTTTGCAAGTAGAGTTGAGATTATGTTTTCCAAAGTGCAGTACTTTGCATATATCATTTAATTTTTTGTATCATTTTCTTGTCCAGTCATCCAGTTTTATGAGATCCCTTTGTAATTATCTATTCCTACCCTTTGTTTCCTATCTTTTCACCAATTAGTGATCCATCAGAGGACCTTCCCTCTTATCACATGACTGCTTACCTCATTTAACAGCCTTTGGTGAGGGATCTTGTCAAAGGGTTTCTGAAAGTCCAAGTATACTATATCCACTGGATCACCCTTGTACATGTTTGTTTACACTATCGAAGAATTCTATTATTGTTTCCCTTTACAAATGCTCATGTTGAGTCTTTTCCAACATATTGCGTTTATCTATATGCCTGATAATTCTGTTCTTTACTATAATTTCAACCAATTTGTCTGGTAATTCAATACTTTAAATTATTCATAAAGAATCACATTTCTGTTTAAGTGAATCTCTTTATTTTTGCCTTTATTTCTTAAAAAAATTACATTTCAAACTCCATAGGTCATCCTGGCACCAAGAACAGAGTTTCAAATTCAGCACAAACCCATGCCAGCAAAGTTTAGCATCAGGTATACATTGCATTGTTCTTCATCAAGGGGTTGATATTCAGCAGCAGTGCCATCATTCATAACAGATTTATAGATGCCATGGCAAGAAGTAACCATTGTAATAATTTAGTCTGATCTCCTTATAATACAGACTATAGAACTTCCCCAAAATAATTCCTAGGGCATATCTTTAGAAAAAGCATTCTCTCTTGATTTAAGTTTCCAGTGACAGAGAATCCACTAAATTCTTCTAGTAGTTAATAACATTCCCTATTACAAATGTACACCTTGTTTCCAGTCTGAATTTGGCTAGCTTCAACTTCCAGCCATTGGATCTTTTTATACCTTTCTCTTCTAGACTGAAGAGCACTTTACCAGAAATTTGTTCCCCATGTAAGTACTAATAGACTGTGATCAAGTCACCCTGGTAAATGGCCTAATCAAATGACAGTGGCATCAGAAATCTTATATGTAAAAGTGGAACCAACTGCTAATAATTAAGTGAGGTCAGAAGACAATTGTGAAGGACTTAAAGGAGAGAAGGGGGTTGGAAGATCATGATAGCAGAGCGGATAGCATGTCGACAAGTCTGATAAAAGGAAGAGAGAAAATTGGAGATGGAAGCCCTATGGAAAGGAAATGGGATGGGGAAATAGGGGAATTGTTCAATTTAAGTGTTTTTAGTTTCTCTTTTTTTTGTGGCAGCTCCAAAATGTCTGATTGCATAAATGAAATATGAGCAAAATGTAGCAGTGCAAATTAAAATGTATTGATTTTTGAAAAAATAAATATTTGTTCTAGTGAAAATCTATTGTAATTTCTTAAAGTACCCTCTTTCAAAGAAAAATTAATTAATCTAAGAATACCCAGACCGGTTGCAGTGGCAGAACAATTACAATGCTCTTCAGTATGAAATGATAGATCTCTCACTGTGAGATGCCCTTGAGTTTTGTCCTTTACACTATGTTCATAAAGAAGCAATATATAGATATTTGCTGTTATTGGAGGGTCACCCCATTATTTTTCTCAGCTAAATCTCACCCATTTCTAGTGTCTAGCAGGACACAACTTTCACCATTGAAGCTAGTTCAAAATGTAGCTTCTCATCCCCAATTTTATACAAAGATATTCAGCATACTACTTTTTTGTGAAGAACCATTTTAATCACCAGTTGCCATTCTATGCTTAGATATGCCTAAAGGTGGTAATCTTGATAAGATTTATAAATAATGATCAAAGCAGTATCAATTCAAAGCTTATTATTTTTAATTATTAATATCTTTCACAACCAAGCTGAAAAAAATTTACTATTTGACAAAATGTGCATCCTAAATCAAGCAGGAATAATACTGCATGATTAAATGTGATTCTTTCAAAGAACTGTGTAAAGAAAACATGAAATACTTGAGTACTAATTATGTGGTAATAAATGCTAAAAAAAGAGGTAATTCCAACTTGCCCATAAATAATGTAAATGATTTACAACTCCTAAGAATGCAGATTATGAATGACAATAAGTTAGCAGCATTTCATAGCTGTGGTCATCTTGCATATAGACTGATAATAGTCAGTCTCTTTTTATGCCTCTCAAATTCTGCTCCATTTCCTATTATCGTATAGACTTTAAGGCCAGAAGGGACTACTGTGATCATCTGGTCTGACCTCCTGCACATTGCAGGCCACAGAACCTCACCCACCCACTCCTGTAATAGACCTCTAACTGAGTTACTAAAGTACTCAAATCATGATTTAAGGACTTCAAGTTACTGAGAGTCCACCATTTACTCTTGTTTAAACCTGCAAGTGACCAATGCCCCAAGCTGCAGAGGAAGGTGAAACCCACCCCCCAGGATCTTTGCCAATCTGACCTGGATGAAAATTCCTTCTCATCCCCAAATATAAGATTCACTTAGATCATGAGCATGTTGGCAAGACCCAGCATCTAGGAAATAATTATCTGAGCAACTCAGAGCTCTCCCCACCTAGAATTCCATCTGCAGCCATTGGGGATATTTGCTATTAGCAGTTGCAGATGGGCCCAATGCCATTGTAGGTGGTCTCATCACAGCATCCCCTCCATAAACTTAGCAAGATCAGTCTTGAAACCAGTTAGTGTTTTGCCCCCACTACTTCCCTGGGAAGGCTGTTCCAGAACTTCATTACTCTGATGTTTAGAAACCTCCATCTAATTTCAAGTTTCAGCTTGTTAATTATTAGTTTATAGCCATTTGTTCTTGTGTCAACATTGGTGCTTAATTTAAATAGCTCTTCTCCCACCCTGGTATTTATCTCTCTCTTGAAATATTTTTCCTTCAAATAACCCAGAGGATCCTTTGGCTGAATTTTTTTAATATATAAAAGTATCTTCATTACTTCGAATTAATAATCAGGAAATAACATTGTTTTTTCAGCTGCACATTTAAACTGGCATCAGCTGAGTCAAGATCCTTTACAACAAAAGATTTGATCTCCTTTTTGCCTCTTTTTATATAGGGTCCCACAACTAAATGTGGCTTTTTCAACAGATGCCAGAACTTCTGCCAATACAGAAGTGCTCCTAATTCTGCATGAAGTTTCACAGTGACATCACCACCTAGCTCCATGTGTCTTATTGTTTGTTAGTGGCAGGGAAAGCATACCCATGTACCTTTGATCTCAGCTCTGAGTCTGCCAGACAATGGATAAACAATAAAGGAGCTAGGGAATGTGTAGGAGGAAGAGACTGCCTCTATGTCTCTGGACTTGTGTCCACTTGAGTCTCCCTTCAAAGTCATTTTTTGGTGCCAGACAATAGAAGCAAACATTTCTGTAGATTCCTTGAACTACTTTCCCAGAAAGAATATTTTATATGGCATAGGGGCCTAATGACAAAAGCTGCCACCATGAATTGGCTAGTGATGAACTCCCGCCTGTCACAGGGTCCAGGCAGCCCTATGTTCCTCAGTTTCCCAATAAAGGTCAACACCAATCTTCAGTGTTTCCCAAGTGTCCTTTATTTACAGTGCTCCCTCATGGTTTCCAAGTGACAAAGCAGTGCTCCCCCAATTTCCAGACAGTTACCTCACTACCTTAGCTCACAGGCCTCAAGACAACTTGCACACAGCCAAGAGACAACACTGCTACCTCCTCTTCCCTACCTAGCCCTCCTCAACTACCCCTGAGTCAGGGCTTTTGTAGCCAGGTCAGCTTCCTGCCCCAGCTGTAGCCACTCAGCCCCAGCTAAGCCTATGAGCCTAGGCTCATTAGGGCTGACAGCTGGACTTCCCTGCCAGATACCAGCAGCTCCTGCTCCTGCCAGGAAGCAGGGTTTAAACTGCAGAGGCAGGACATTTCTGGGGTTTTTACCCCTGCCACACCACCCCATGATATCAGTCAGCTCTGTGTTCTTGGGGAACCAATACACAGTATCCAGCCTGACTCATGAAAAGACTCCCGCCCCAACCCCAACCCGCCTCTGCTTGAACCAAAACTGATTAGAGAAAAGACTTGCAAGGAGCAGTGAAGGCCATTGGGAGACACACTTAGACCCCTCCTGCCAAGAGTGACAAGATTAAGGCATCTCCATTAGCATACAGAATGGAGAACAGAGGCCACACCCCTAGCCTTATCTGCATGAAAGATGGGAGAAGGAGATATCTCCATTATCATACAGAATTGAGAACAGAGAACTGCATTGAACTCTGGGACCAGAAAAGCAGGGAAGCACTGTATCATGGGGGATATCTGCTCCAGATGGTAATGAACCTATGCCTGCACACACCCAGCTCAGCAGTTATCAGACCAATTCTAGTAATGAAACCACCACCCATAGCCAAGTTATCAGCTCCTATTGTCTATAGAAAACCCTTGAGTCCTCAGTTTACCCATAAACAAATCTAGTGTTCTATGAACTTTGTTGTTTCTCTACAAAAACCCCTACTTATGCACAAGTCAGTGTTCTGATGCCTGGACCAAAACTCTGCATCAGTTCCACTGGGACTTCATTCCCAACTGATCATGCTGGGGGCTCTGCCTATCTCCAGCACTCAGGACCCTGTGCTACCACCATCACCTGGGAGTCCCGACCAGTTCACTCCTCATGGAGTGGGTGAGATCCCTCTCTCTCACTCTCTCTCTCTCTCTCTGTTTTCTTTTCTATCTCAGCTTTAACCTTTAATAATGTAACTGTTATGTTTGTTTAGCCCTCCTTGTGTAGTTATCACTATTATTCAACAAATAACTTTTATGGTTAAGCTGGTTGCTTCTCTCTATCTCTCCCCCATCTCTGAAATTTATTCTTTTGTGTTTTTAGCTTCCCCATTTACTCTGCAGCAGCATATCTTTTACCTACACTAAAGATCCCTGGAGCACCCAAAAATACTGTGGGGTTTGCTCATCAAGTGGGTTACTACAATTGTGATGTGAGAGTGGGGATAAGGACATGCTGAACCTGTGACATATAAGGGTGGCAGCTTGAAAGGGCTGATTGACCCAGCCCATTGAGTACAGGGACATATGGGAAAGGGGGTCAGCTTGAGAGTGATGATTGATCTGGTCCACTCAGACTTGCTCTGTTGTGGGCGGAGGAGAGAGAGAGTGTACATGTGTGCATCTGATTCTGGGGCTGGAGGAACCCAGCCCTGGGGAACCTAGGTCCTGCAGGAAAGCTCCATTGGGAGGAGACTTGAAGAAAGGAGAAGTAGAGCTCCATATGAACACACAAGTGAAACAGCAGTACATTAGTAGAATTACAGAACCCCCCCAGAAGAGTAAACCTAATAAATGAACATACCCCAAAGTAACGGACCCATCTGATAACACCTATCCCATCCTTCAAATGTCATAGCACCTAAGCAGTATTCTGCTCCACCATCTCAGATCATCATACCTAAATCATCCCATGGAAAACATGGAGTGTGCTCCACTCCATTGGCTATATGAGGTACCAGAGCTCCTGATGTAGCCAAAGGCAGTGAATGGCCAATCCCACACATACCCTAAAGCTCTTGGATTGCAATGTTCTCAGCAAACAACAGGGGACCCCACAAATAGGAATTTAAAAAACAAATCACAATTTTCCTTCCCCACCCTACTATTTCTGGCCAATTCTACTAAATTTCTGACTATGTGAGGTCCAAGCCTCCAGGCTTAGTGAAGGGGAGATCTTCAGAATGAATCCTCCATTCAGTCATGCTACAGCAAACCTCCCACACCAAACTGGTGGTATACCTCTCTGCACAATCCTTCCAGAGACTCCAAAGTGGATCCAGGAGGGCTTTCCCTCACCCCACAGCAAACCCCAGACTTCTAGTACCTTAGACCCCTTCTTAGACTCTTGGAACTCTTGTGGCCATCTGCTAATTGTTTTAATTCTCTCATGTTTTCACCATCTCATATTAGTTTCACATCTGTGGTGGCGAAGGGGTGAAGGAGAGAGAGAGATGAGAGGTGGGGAGAAGGGGCCCTGCTTCAGAGAGGACATCTGAATCAGAACAGTTGGTAAGAAGGAACAGATAAAGGTGAAGGAAGGAAGGAGAAAGGGAAGAAAAAAATTAGCATGGAACTAACAGGATGGGTGCCAAATTTTGCCTCACTCATTTTGCTTTTATGTTATATCCATTTCCCTGAGCCTATTTAGATTGCAAGCTTTGCAGGGCAGGGATCTGCTGTTCTTCTAAAATGGTGGGGTTCCTTCCTAGCGTAGTTCTTGGCACTATATAAATAGTAAATCATCATCCTAAGGCAGTTAACCCTTTCCAGACCCTTGTGGGCAGCCCCTCTACAATCTTTGTCAGGGTTATTTCACCTGTCACTGCACAGTCAGACTGGCAGTGGCACGCAGCTTAGATTTCTCTCTTCAGATAAATCTCCCACATGACCCATGTGCTGTTTTCCAAACTACACACAGCAGAAGAGATATTTCCCTGAAGATAGGCTGTGAACATGTTTCACTTATGAAAGTGTAAGTGGTCTATGGGACTTTTTAGAAGTGTGTTAAAGTTGAAAAAAATAGAGTTGCTTTGGCTCCAGGAAACTTTCAGCAGATTACAGAGATCTGTTTGCCATCCCCCAAACTCTGAAATTCTCCTTTAATTTAATGGATGTCATGTTGTCCTCCAGTACTCTCATTCTTTCATTCTTGTGCCTAACCTTACCAATAAAACTGTCTGTGCTTCTCAACTAAACATTCATTTAACAAATCACAAATCCAACAGACCTTGACTACCTTCAGCGTAAGGCAAATAAATATATTAAAGCACTCATGATTTCCTGGTTTTGTAGTCAAGAGGCATCCAATTCAATAAAAGTCCATTTAATCACACTAAAATGCAAGTGCCCTCAGGAGTTACATGGCACCTGATAGCACTATTGTGTATAGCCTCAATGACTCTTGAGAATCAGTTTAAATCATACTTTTTTCTTCTTTTCCATATTTAGGTTCATCTTTTTATTATTCTACTGATGATCCCAGATCTCTCAAGAAACAAATGATCTAAGTTCTAACTTTGATCAGGCTCTGAGATGATTAGGACCCATTTCTGCAATTTTATACTGATTTCACTGGAACTATTAACAGAAGATCAGAATGTAGAGACCTATCCACACTGAACAACATTTACTCATGAGAGTAATTTCACATAAGATTATGGGGCTACTCGTGAAATGAAGTGTTATTCAACATTAAGAGTATCAGAATCAGGCCCTTATAGTTTATTGGCAAACTCTGCATTCCAGATGCTCTACTTTCCCCTCTCTTTCTAATGTTCCCTCTCACCTAATTCAATTCCATCCTAATATTATGGCTTGAACTGTTCATCACTTTTATGGGACTAATCATTGAAGTACAGCACTAGCCACATAATCTAAAATTAACCAAGTTGAAACAATGACTGGAATATGAAGTGTGACTCTTTTTGTGGTGTTCATAAGTAATATGCTTTAATTCACTAGTAATAAAGCCAAATGAGTAGAAGTATATAAATTTACTGAAAATCCATTTGTAGTTATCTATGCAACATGCTCTCTCTCTCTCTCTCTCTTTTTTTTGTGTGTGTGTGGGGGGGAGAGTCAATTCAGAAATCCTCCTCCCCAAAAAAGGCTGCAAAATTCCAAACCTGACCTGGATTTTCCAAAGGAAGGAGATGGTCTTGTTTGAGATTTACTTCGGGCCCATCCAATTCTTTTTAGAACCTCTTTCATGTGTTCATAATTCATGTAAGCAACGAAGCAAACTGAAGGGACTTCTACACCATTAGGACCAGAACCAACCAAAATTAGCCTCTCTACCTGTCTGTTGGAATTTTTCCCACAAGAGGGTTATACAACTGCCCCACTACATGTGACAAAGACCTTGGAATGATGGGGGATTTTACTGACCTACTCCTAATATAATGTGGAAGCAAGTTCTTCATTAAAGGCCTGATTCTGTCTTATTCACACAGAGAAGTGCTATTCCAAGCCTGATTGTAACCCCTTACTCTTATTGATGAGGATAAGACGTCCCAGTGAAAGTAAAAGGGCTACCCTCTGACCCAGCTTGAGCAGTTCCATTCATTTCAATGGGATTAGTTGCAAAATACAGTACTCCTCAGCATGAGTAAGGATGGCAGAACCTGGCATAAAGTGGGTATTGGTGAGCCAGGGGAGAAATTTAAAAGGCCTATGACCCAAGGGATCTTGAGCTGTTCTCTCCCATGTATCATCAAGAAAAGCAAAGGACCAGGAAACTCAAAGATTGAAAACCATCCCCTCTACTTCCCCACCCCCTCCCCCAAATTGAGGGGAAATGATGCCTCCTTATTTTGAAGCACTTTACCAGTTTGAGAAGGAGGGGGAGCAAATGAAGATTTGTCTTTATTGCTCTAAAGTAATTTTTATCAATTGTTTATCAGAGACAGAGAGTTTGGCTACACTTAAAATGCTACAGTTTTTCCACTTAGTACTTCAGCGTTGACACTACCAACCTGACAGGAGGGATTCTGCCATTGGTATATGTAATCCATTTCCCTGAGAGGCAGTCGATGGCAAAATTCTTATTTGAAGGTTCTAAGAAACAGGAGTAATGGAATGTTGAAGTGGGAAATTCCACATCTCTCTAAGCTGTGGACCTGAACTTTGTTAGTCCTGAACAAGGCTTTCACATCCAGCCAAATTTTATTCTAAAAAAGTCAACCTCCTGTTGGTTTCATAGCCTTCCGAAACTTGCATTGCACAGAAAGCTATAGATACTTTGGGCTATATCAGACCCAGTTTATTTGATCTCACTAATAATAGATGTTAAATTAAGAGGTTATTTTTGTAACATTTTAAACTTCATGGCCTTAATATGCTTGGTAGCAATTTACCGTAATTTGAATAGTCATTTTAAGTAAATAAATGTATAAATAACAGAATATTTATTGAAGTTTAACAGCTACATCAATAACACACACTGTAATAAATCATACACATGCAAGCATTTGTCTGCTATCTAATTGTTTAAGGACAGAACATAGTTTTAATTAATTTGTATTTTATTAATATAATTCCCTCTACAGGATGGAATTAAATAAATATTAAACTGTGGCTCTTAGGGCCCTAACAAGCTAAGACCTAAAGGATATTTCCCTTTAGCTTAAGGGTAAGTATCTGTGATTCTGGGGGTTGGAGAAGATGAGCTTTCATTGTTTCCACTGGCAGCATTCCCCTTTAAGTGGCACATAGATTCTGTATCATCCCTCTGCACCAGGGTGAATTCCACCCAGTAAAAGGTCCAAATGTCTGACTGTAAGGCAGAGACAATTGTGACACCAGACCACACATTTGCTGCAATACTGTATTCAATTTAAACGCCAATACACATTTTACAATGTATTTGAGGTTTGCAGATATAAACCCTGAAATATTTTTAAACTCAGGAAATGTCTTTGATAATGAGCTTGAGAGTCTAATTGATATTGCAGATAGTGAATATTGAACTTATTAAAATAGGTCCAAAATCCTTGTGAAGCAAGTACATTGAAACATACTCACGTCGTTAACACCACCATGTTCACCTCATCTGATATTTTTATGCCTATAGTTTTATTTTTATGATAATTAACAGGATGATGATGTACCTGTCAGAAAACAGCACTAATTAAAGTATAAGAAACAAAGTAGTGGTCAATGGAGCCCAGAGAAAGGGCAATTAATAGCAATTTGGGGAAGGTGGGGAGACCTTCTAAACGGTGCAGTTGCTTTTGTATTTTTCTTCGGTGACATTGTCATTGTCATCATTAATCTGTCTCTTTACATTACTGGCACTTTATTACAGGTAATGATCCATTTCCCAGGCACCCTCACTCTAAATCTATGTCTTTTTTTATTAAAGGAGTAGTAAGTTAGCAAAAGCAGTAATAATTGTATTGTCACTCTATGAGCCTTCCATACTACTACCCTGTTCTCCCTCTTTATTTTAAGAGTCATTAGCTCTGGCAATTATTGTTACCTATCTCCATTAGACAGGTAGAGAGTGTATTTATTTGTCTACACACTATGCATATAATTTTATCTCCATTAGAATTGGCTGGTTAAGAAGAAATTTCTCTTATGGTGATTACAAGAGGCCTATTATACTCCCAATGAAGTCAAAGATGAGTTTTCCCATTGACTTCAATGGGAGCAGCTTTGGACCCTAAATATGTACATACATGAGGACTGAGAGCCTTGTGATTTGTATGTAAGTATGCATAACTGCAGGAGCTTTTCTTGTACTGCAGTGATGATTTTCAGATGCTGGCACCTACAATGTATCTGCAAAATGTGTACAAGCACCTATTTAAATGGCACAAAAAATAATTGCATGGGCATATTATCTGATTTTCATTCACAAAGGTTCACAGAACAACAATACAACCAGTATCATTTTTGTTCACTTATACTAGTTTAATAAAGAAAGACAGGTTCAGAGTGAGGTGGTTTATTTATTTTATATAAATAAATAAACATGCTAACCAGATAAAATACCAGGAGTTGTTTTTCCACAAAGAGAATATTAAACATTACCCAGTGAGAAGAAAAAACAGTCTCCAAAATGGACTAGAAAAACATTTTCAAACAAAAAATGAACTAAGTTACTTCAAAATACTCAAATATGCCTATTTCAAATCTGCATAGTGCCAGCTGGCAAAGGGCAGTGCGGTGGGGTTGGGTGGGGTGCATAGATGATACAGGAGTTTCCTGAGTCTGGGGTATTGAGATTCTAAATCAGCAATAGAGTGACATAAGATCTCTAATAACAGCTTTTGTCACTTTGGTCATCAATATCATTGTGAAATGTATGAACAGATACTTTGTAAGGAATTGGTGGGGGCTAGTGGGTGGGTGGGTGCCTGCACATGCATGCACACACAGAGTACGTTCTTAAAGTCTATCTTGTTACTGATCTCTAGGTGAAGGTGAAAAAGAGGTTTTGATCAGTCTGGCTGTTGAAATGTAAATTAAGTCTTGTATGTTTCACAGTGGGTCTCCTATAACCTGTTTAAATCAGGTGATGCTCCCGAGTTGAATCTTACAAGCTCTGTGTACTGTACCTTCGGAAGTAGCAGGCTCGGTGATTCTGTGAGAGAGCAGTGGAACAGGGGCTGAGTACTCCAGAAGGATGCTCAGAGGACTCAGGGGTCGGTGTATTCCTATTGCTACTTGTCTAGAGAGAGGGAAGCCTGCAATTTATGCTTGTGCTTGTGCTGCTAGAGACTGGTCATTTCAGGGAACTGATCCATTGCAGACCCTGACAAGACTTCTTCACACTAATCGCAGAGGTGGTGGTGAGGTACTTCCCAACCCTGGGTGCCACTGGGGAGTGTCACAACATCAGGGATGTGGAAGCAAAAAGGAAGCCAGAAAAAAAGTTATAAAACCGTCTTAATTTGTTACATTCAATCTAATTTTGTGTCCCTGGTTTTCCATCAGCACTCCACTGAGGATGCAATTAGTTCAAAGTGCAAATGAAAATATTTACTTCTAACTTAAACCAGCAAATTGGCTAGTTAAATGTCCAAATGCTGGAATTTGCTCCCACAATAAAAAATGAAATATCTTCCCAACCAAAATAAGATACTTGGTTGCACATGCTTCTCCCCTGGGGCAAAGATGAAAGAACAAACATGTGACAGATGTTAGTCATATTGTTTAATGCATTACTGGAAGGTATTAAGATCCTACAGTAATGAGCAGAGTATAAGAACCTGTATAGAATAGAAAAAAATATTTTGCACTATAGGCATAAACTGATAGATTATATTGAGACCCTTAAAAATTGGCCCAGTCATCCTCCACACTATTGATTATACTGATGGGGAAAAATTACTATAACTATCTGCCTTTTTCTTCTCATTGCTGAATCATAAACAAACTCCACTTCATCATTTTCTCATTAGAAACATGTAACTACCCTCAGGATGAATGCAAAACTTTGATGCAGCAACAATGACATTACAAAAACTGTGCTGGCAGAAATAAGTGAAAAGGCCTACTAATATTTGTGCTTTCAAAAGTTATGTTTCCTCTAGTAACAATTAATTTTGCCAGTATTATCCATAATGGAAAGGAGCATGGAGCCAATTTTATTCAAATCCTGACTCACCGTAAATACATTATGTTTTCCATACAGCATTGCAAATGACATTAGGTACTGCTAAGCAAACTGGAACATACTTCTAGTTTACTCCTCCAACAATGATAATTTTTTACTACATTTCAGAACAAAAGGATAATGGGTAGTGAGATATTTTTAACAAAGGCTGGATTTTTTTCTCCCAGTGTGAGCGGTAGCACATACTAGAAAAGAAAAAGGGAATTCAGGATTTATGCCTGGTATATTGTCCTGGAAAGGAGGTAATCATCTGAACATTCATCTATAACAAAAAACTGACTACCTTATCAGTTTCTTTGAGACTGCCAACTGTGATACATCATTTCACATTGCTACTCTGAGCCAAGTCATCCATCAAGGTTTTTAAAGCTTAGCTCACCACCTGTGGATGGAGAGAACTAATTGAGAAAATAAAATCGAATTATGCTTGGTCATCACGTTAAGGACAAAAATGTAATCTTTTAAAAGGATAAGAGAGGTGACAACAGTCGGTATTTTTTTTAAACCAGTTTTGGTAATAAAGGTACATTTTACCCTGGATACTTCCCTAGAAAAGATACAGTTGCAAATATTGCCACTCATTAAAAGCAATTCGTACTGAATTTGGCCACTTCAGTATTTTGTCCAACCCCAATTTATAAAATGATTTAAGGCCTCACTTTTTAGCATATCTGTTTTTCACCAGCTATATATGTATAGGGCCCTATCCCATATTCTATACTCAGGCAAAATTACTAATAGCAATGGGATTTTACCCTGAATAAGCCATGATTTCTTATAGCCTACTAATGCTTTGTATTGCATACTGTATTGTAACATATACCATATGTGACCAAGGCTGATAAAGGCTTTTCCAGTTTGTACTGGCCCAAGTTCTACTCCATTTATCTTGTTAGAGTGATAGTTTCTATTCTGCTTTTCTTCTTCATCTCTGTCTCCCATATCCCCTCGTATTTTGATTGCTGCTATTCTAATTATGGATTAATTGTTCAGATAACAGTTACCTGGAGGGGGGTGGCAATAAAATAGGAAGTGCTTTCCATATGCTTGATTGCTCTTGGGAATGCAACAACAGTGCATTTCCAGCATCCACAAATGTTCTCTTTTGGTTACCTTTCCTCTCCCTACATAGTATATTTCCACAAATTCTGATTACAAGATATTTTTGTCCTGTACATTTTTGAGATGTACTGTAGTTACTGTAAATATTAAAGTTTGGAGAAAAAGATGAAGACAGCATGGTGTTTGATACAGTACTTATAGAATAAGAGTTTTTCCCCAGAGATATCTGTGTAAAAGAGTTACAAACTTTCCTCTGTTTTGTTTCTCAATTAAGGGAAGATAGCTAAGTCTCCATTTATCACAGCACTAATTTTGTTCAACCCTCTGACACAAATGAAAGATAACCCTGGCATTTACTTGGAAGACAAATCTCTCTGATTTGATGGTCCACCTACAAATTTATGTTCATAGTGTGTAATAATACTGTTAGTGAAGGAGTAACCGATTATGGAACAATTTTAACAGCTAAAAAGGTAAAACATCCCAGTTCCATCACTATCTAGTACCATCATTTTCAGTATATGTGTGGTATAAAAGAAAAATAAAACTAGATTTAGTTAAGCATATATATCATAACTAGTAGTTTATTCCACAAATTTCACTTCCTTTTTTTTTCTGAATTGTTTATGAAAAGCTTGAAAACTTATGGAATGTATTTGTTATTTGAAATTATTCACACGTTTCTAGTGAATAATTATTGGTCTTCAGATCATTCGCAAATAGATTTGTTACAAATATATATACAATTTGTGTTGTATTGGTTAGTTATACCAGTCATGTAGTATTGCTTCTATTCCTCAATTTTATCACTAATTTAATTAATCAGTACAACATGAACTATGAATTTAGTGATTGCAACTACAATTCTAAATTCACTTTCAGCTAATATGCAAGCATTTGAGCTTAAAATTCACTTTTGGCGAGAATTAATACTAGTAAAAGTTGAGCACTCAAATATCTGTGGAAAGTGAACATGTGACAGTTATCATTATGACTGAATCAAAATCCATTTTCAGATTCAAATTAATACTTGCATCATTTTGTCTGCTATTCAGTCACTTCAATACCAAGGCAACATATGCTTATAGGATAAGAAGAACCTATGTTTTACTCTGCAGCTATTTTTTTTTTCAGAATATCTGTAGTGCTACATAAAAAGGGGGTGGGAAACAGAACATCTAAAAGATTTTAATTATTTATGTGAGCTATTGTTACTAGACTTTCTGTGGTACTCCTCCAGGCTTCTATGTCGTCAAGAAGAGTAGGTTCATTCTGAGTGGGTAAGTTCTGAAGTGAATTTATTCCTGTTTCAGAGTCAAATGAGCAAACACAAACTGATGATACTACTTCCTAGATTAACTATCTCTGAATGAAATGCACATTTGAATAAGAGTTTTGTTGGCAAAAGAATCTGCAATGTTTAAAATGCACAGATGCAGCTCCACTGTTAGAACTTCCGATACAACACAGCTCTGGGTTCGAGTTCCCAAACCCAAAATAATAATTCACTCTCCTCTCCCAAAACAACACAGGTTTGATTCTGCCCACCAGATCCATGCTATCGATGTCAATGGATTAGTAAGGGCTGAACCATAAATCTTTTCATTCCCAGTGCTATTTTGTGTGACTGTACTTATTAACTCAACTGAAATACAATGGACAATTTTGTCTATGGTAAATCAATTGGAAATAATTATATCCAATTCAGCATGATTCCAAAACCTCTGTGATTACTTATCCTAGGCAAAAGGATGTCCATTTGGAATCCCAAACAAACTCTATTGGACTAATTACCTGTGAGCAGTTTTTACTTGTCTGTTCCAAAAATATCTGAATTCTCAACTACTGACAACTGAGAAGGTCCCCTTTAACAATTTTCACCACATCCACCGTGATTGACTTGGCCCTGTCAGCACTGGTTCTTCACTTGTAAGGTAACTCCCTTCTCTTCATGTGCTGGTATATTTATGTCTGGGGCATCTGTAATTTTCGCTCCATGCATCTGAAGAGGTGAGTTTTTCACCCATGACAGTTTATGCCCAAATAAATCTGTGTCTTTAAGGTGCCACCGGACTCCTTGTTGTTTTTGTGGATACAGACTAACACAGCCACCCCAGATACTCTCCTACCCTAGAGATCAGACACACTCACAGCAGGCAGGCAGCCCTAACTAACACCCAGAGCAGAGCTTACCGTGTGGTGACTGATTTCACCTAGAGAACTGGAGGACTAACTCAACTTGGCTGCGGAGGTGGGAGGAGAGTTTTCCTAACAAAGCTCTCTAAAGATGGGAGTCACCTTGAAGAGGGAAAGGGGCCAAGCTGAGGGATCTTGCTTCCAGATCTCCAGAGACTGGTTCTCCAGGGGAACCCTACATGCAGCCCTGGGACTCACCAGCTCCCCATACAGCTAGTCCTGCCCTTTCCTTGGCTGGCTCTAGACTACTCCAAAATGGCTCCTCCCTCACTGCCCAGGGCTCTCCCAGGAGGGCATTTCACTTTCTATTGGTCAGGCTAGCCTTCTTGCCATCAAAAAGTGAATATGAGAATGTTATTTACTCCTTCACATAACACAAGAAACAAGAGCCACCCAATTAGATTAATAAGCAGCAGATTTAAAACAAACACATGGGAGTACGTCACACTATGTACAGTGAACCACGGGAACTCTTTCCCAGGGGATGTTGTGAAGGCCAAAACTATAACAGGGTTAAAAAAAGAACTAGATAAGTTTATGGAGGATAGGTCCATCAATGGCTATTAGTCAGGATGTGCAGGGATGCAACACCATGCTCTATGTCCTATCCTCTGTTTCCTGAAAGTTGAGAGTGGATGACAGGGGATGGATCACTTGATAATTGCCCTGTGTGCTATGCCTATATTAAATTTTTCTCTGCCGGAAACGCAAAGACTCTATGAAGTATGAAAAAACACTAAGATGGCTTGACACTCAGGGTAATTATCTTTGGATGCCTCAACTTGGAGGAGTGCAAATAAGCCCAAGGAAGCCGGTAAATCTGCAACTAAACTACCCACATGTGTTTGCGTTATCTAGGCATATCTATTCATCACAACTCTCTAAAGAAAAAAAATCTACAAAAAAATTTAAAGCTTCTACTAGCAGAACTTTTGTAAATCATAAGGCATTCAAAACTAAGGGCAGGTCTACACTACCCACTGGATTGGCAGGTAGTGATTGATCTATCGGGGATCAATTTATCGCATCTACTCTAGATGCGACAAATTGATCCCCAACAGATCGAGTGCTCTCCTGTCAACACCAGTACTCCACCACTGCGAGAGGCACAGGCAGAGTTGACAGGAGAGCAGCAGTAGTCGACTCAGCGCCATGAAGATGCTGCAGTAAATTGACCTAAATACGTTGACTTCAGCTACGCTATTCGCTATAGACCAGGGCTATGTGAATAACTTCTGAGTATTTCATCCTCACAGCTTTACAAAGGAATACATTCTAAACTTCTACTGGACTGTGGCTCAGGATCAATACCACTTGGCTGATAAATACCAGGCAAACCTGAAGAAAAGCTTCTAACATTCCTCTAGTCATTCACCTGCTTGACTAGCTTCTTTTTTGGGGCTGGGGAGAGCCCTTATTATGAATGCTGTATGTTCACTGTCTTCTTCACATTGCGTGAGAGCAAGTTTCTTTGTACTGTTGAATGTTAAAATGTCCAATGTCTTTTTCATCACAGGGAGCTCAGACGTTCATACTGAACTCTGGTTTTGTATTACATACAAGCTGACAAGTTGTCATATTCAATATTTTTAACTGTTCTTTTCCTTTTTTAAATTTATGTCTAAATTCATAGACAATCTCTCAGTAGGTTTCTTGTTATCGTATATGACTAGGTGAAAAGGGTAACAGTCAAGAGAATCATATGTTATGCATGATCTCCTTTTAAAGGACCATTCTTATGAAGGAATCAAGTGATAAGACCAAAGAAATGGAGGATTCAGTTGTACAACCCTTACTCACATTAGTAAGACTTGATTGAGCAAGTCTTACTCACCAATATGAGTAAGACTTGCTCAATCAATCCCTAGGTATTCCAATGGTAAGGAAGTAGGGTCAAGTAAGAAGAGATAATATGCTACAAATTGATTGATTTTCAGAAGTAGATCCTGCTTTTCATTGTATATGTGATCTATTAGACATGTTGATATTGTGTTCATGGTTTTGAAAAGATAAACAAACATTTATATTAAATAACCCACATTATGCGAGTCTGGAAAATCTGCACTTAATTTCTAAAATAAGGACAATTGGCAATGATTTGTTGTGAAGCAATGTCATATTAAAGCGACAAAGAGTCCTGTGGCACCTTATAGACTAACAGATGTATTAGAGCATAAGCTTTCATGGGTGAATACCCACTTTGTCGGATGCATGCCCGACGAAGTGGGTATTCATCCATGAAAGCTTATGCTCTTACATCTGTTATTCTATAAGGTGCCACAGGATTCTGCCAGTTTTGGAGATCCAGACTAACACAGCTACACCCCTTATACTGAATGTCATATTACAAATCATAGTATTATGAAGGACTACTTATAATAATTGATACGTTATATCCTCTCTTGAATCTCTGCTCTTGCCTGGCCGGTAACAAATCCTCACTGCTCTCAAGAAAGTTTTCATTCCCCATGTGACTAAAGCACAAAAACTTGACCCTGGATAAGTTCCGAAGTGTAGGCTAGGAGCAAAGAATACCGACATCAATGAATGCTATCTCTTTGACTTCCTGGGTGGAAATATCTTTTTACAAAGTGAAGCTGGATTAATAGGTATATTCAGAAAATCCAACCACAGTTCATGCAGCAATGATTGGGAATGCAGCAGTTTCCACTTGGATGGTCTGTGGAGAGCAGCTTCCAGCCTTTTAAAGTTTGTTGAAATATTGGATTGGCAAGCTGAGATAATGCAAGACCGCTTCCAAATGATGGTATAGTCAACGCATTAGAGGGCAATTACTTCTCCAGCACTTCTGCTAAAAAAAACTAAACTAGTTATACGTGAAGCGCTTTCTGCTTTTCAAACAACTGCTGATGGTACAATACCCCAAACTGAATACCATATCTGAATACAAGTAAAAAGTTCTCATCATTGACAGTTAACATTTTTAACCTTCAGATGGGAATCATTATTGGGCAACATGCTGAGTGCTTTGAGGGGGAAAAATAAATTCAGTGTGGGCATATTCAGTGCCTTTGTTTTCTTTTCTCTCAGGATTATGGATTTCTAGTTTCTAAAACAGTATCTAAAATAAAATTTTAAGACTGATTTTTGAATACTGCTTATAGAGGGTTATGAACTATATACTTATTATTAATAATTTTTATTTATACAGCACCAGTAAATTTGTGTGACACTTTACGGATATAAGTATATTTTCAAATTAATACAATTTAAGATAATTTAATTTCTCTTCTGTGCTAGAGGGCATTTACAATCTACAGTCAATTATAGTAAATTACAATAACAGCAAGCAGTTCTGTGTTACTGGGAAGACCAGTGAATTTGAGTATTTGACTGGCTGGCATGATTTTTTTTTCAATATTGTTCTGGATTTGACAATATCCTCTCTAACAGTCCTGTATAATGTATTTTCTCTAACAACTTGTATAGTAAGAGGCCTAAATCAGAATAGTCTACTTCAAGAACTCTACCTAACTCACAGGGATATTGACATTCATTGTCTGTTAAGCACCGTGAAGAAAAGAAATAGATACAGTATAACTGTATTGTGAATTTTCCTGTGAAATGAGTGTCCTGAGATCATTGAAATCATTAATCATTTGGGAACAGATCCTGCTAAGGTCCCTTTGAGCTGCTGCAGCTACCCCTGATAAAGAGGACATGTCTGAGCTGTCTGGAAGTGGGGCAGTCCAAGGCATGATGGCAGGCCGGAAGGACAGAGCTGGAGCATGATGTGCTTTCTTTGTTGATCCCCAGCCAGCTGAATGGTTTGATGAGGATCATTCTCATCAGTGCAAGTTAGAATAATCCTTACATTGCTCTAGCTTGTGCTTGGAGCAGATTCTGCTGCTGGCTGGCCCAGAACAGTGGCAAGATTAAGGTAGTTTAGAGTCACCTTTAGTCTCTTCCCTCAGACTACTCTATTGAAATTCTTATTTAAGATCTATTTCTGTCAAAATACACCGTAGCTGAACAGTAACATTAGAAACACCTTTTGCTACAAGAGCCTAAAAGTGGAAACACTGAGATGTTGACATCATGGCAAAGTATTCTTTTTTAAAGTTTGATGATTTCTATACTTGGCATCAAGAATAATTGAATGTTAAAGAAGTGAAAACACCACCAAATCTCTAGACATGTGTGGATTTAGAATTTGCAAGATACACTCTATCAGGCAATGCCTCCATTATTTGCTATGGAATCTAACAGAAGTTAGTATATTGGTGTGTATACGCTTCTCTACATTTTTCTGTGAATTTTCCTTGGGTATGGCAATACCTTAGCCATTTCCTTACAATGGAAACCAAAGGATGTAGGTAACTGCTATGAAGGTCCTACAACAACTAAATTTTATGTCTAAGTTAAACTCACCAGTTGAAGAAAAATCACTTCCGTGTTGTATGAACTGTTGTTATAGCCGCTTCACCTTGAATGGTCCCTTGAACTATGTGTTAACGACTTAGGCTAAACGATCTGTTCCACCTTGTATTCAGCTGTGACACTGAGTACATTTCCCAGACTTGAAGAAGAAGAGCTCTGAGTAAACTCGGAAGCTTGTCTTTCTCACCAGTAGAAGTTGGTCCAATAAAAGGTATTACCTCGTCCACACAGTCTCTCTTCTATGTTGTGTATTTGACTAATCACAGCTATTGTAAGGAACACAGCTCAAACTTTATTTCAAAAAATAAATTAAATTCACACAACAAATTTTGCTGAATCATGTTACATAATGAGTCTGTTTAAGCCCTCATATTCAATACCTAACAAATCCAAACATAGATTTATCACACTACTCATTTCAACTAACTTCACTTCCTTGTACAGATGCATTGGCACTCCTATGTGTACTATCTTTCTTACATTTTTTTAACTAATTTAAATGTTTATAGACGTATAATTAAAACAATCACAGGGACAAAGACCTTGCCACTTCTACTCACCCTGCCACTCTCAAATACACTCTTTTAAGATATTTGGAGCTGAATTCATCCTAGGTGCAACTCCACTGAAGGCAACGGAATTACATAGTGTCCAAATGGAGGTATGAGAAAAACTGTCAGTCCCTCTAAATTTTCGTCTGTCCTGGAAACTATACCACAGTAGCACCAATCAGGGCTTGATGACTATCTCACCATTGACTTCCTAGGGCACCAGGGCTCAGGCCCAATGATAGTAAGTTTAAATAAAGTTATGTACTTCTGTATGTTTTTCTTCATCCTCACACACCCTACCAATAACAATAACCAATACCTGCAGCTTCACTGATCATGGGAAAGGGAGAAATGACTGAGAAGCCACCTGTTGCGACACTTAGTAAATTAATGTTTTTGCAAAGAGAAATGAAATCTGTATATGAAAAGCACTTAGAGAAGGGCCAGGTACTAATGGCTTGATTCTGTTGCCAGTGAAGTTAATGTCAAAACTCCCAAAGATTTCAGTGGGAGTAGGAGCAGGCCCTAGTACTGCTGTCTTTTGTACATTCTTATTGTTTAACTAATACATAATTCACCTCTACATTCTCTGTCATACATGTCCTGACTATAATTGCCAAATTAGAGCATTTTGAGATAAATAAAAAGGTAAACCAAAAACTATAAACCATACTTTGTAGACAGTATTTTTTAAAAGTATTGTAATGATTCGGGACCACTGGTTCCATCTGTCCTGTACACGAACCTTGTATTAAACAAGATCATCTCACCATGAGAGAGAAATAAGGGATTTGTGAAGTCTATTGAACATGCCACTAGCTTTCAGTGTGGAGTAGCACAGTCATTTAGCACAGGTGTTTCTAATTGTGATGCATCGGGAAAAAATTGAGTTTCATGGCCCTGAAACTTATACTTTCACCTGCACAGTGTTATAATCTACTGTTAGTGCAGCAATACAACATCCAGGTATATTAGCTGATCAAAGATCAGCTGAGGCTTCCCCCCACCCCATTACTATGCCTGTGCTTAGTCACTTTACACTAATTGTTTCTTTCTGTATATATAGTCATTCATTCATTATATTCATTTAAACAATGTCAAATCCTTCTGCTACCTAGGTGGTGCACTTACTGACGACATTGACAAAGAACCTTCAGTATGCTTAAAGTCAGCTTTCAGTCGTCTACAGAAAAGATTAAGGACAAGATGGGGGAGCGAGAGGGGTTAAATTGTCCAGAAAATGCCAAGTTTACAGAGCTATTGTGCTTCCTTGTCTTCTATACCCATTAGAGGCCTGTCCCCTTTATTGTCACTATATCCAAAAATTTAACTGTCTGCAACAATGCCACCTACACAGCATAATGGGAGTCAAATGGTCTGACAAAATCACCAACAATGAAGTACTATGGCTGGCAATCATGCAAAGCATGGAAACCACACTACCATGGAGGCAAATGACCTGGGTTGGTCATGTTATATATATGGATAACAATTGTCTGCCTAAGAGAGTTCTGTACAGTGAACTTAAAAAAGGCAGTAGGAAGTTTGGCTGACCCAAACACCACTACAAAGATTACATCAAGCAGCACAGATAGTCTGCCAGTTTGGACTTGATGACCTGGGAGGATATGGTCACAAGAGGGGAGCTTGGCACTCCACTATGAAAGAAGTAGAACGAACAACAGAACATCATTGTGCCCCCTTGGCCAACTGTAGGAGGCAATGTGGACACCAACTTGCCCTGGCATATCACCTGAACCTTGCATGTGAAAACTGATTAACTCGAATAATTCTTTCTTTCTGTATTTATACTCATTTAGCATGCTTGCAAACAGAAGTATATGTTTCAAAAAATATAATAAGCTAAAACTATGCAGACATATAAAAAACTGAAGGGAAAAATTGAAAAACTAAAATGGGGGTATAGAAGGATACTTTCAAACTAAGCTCTACAACTGATTTCAAAAGGCTACAGAATAGAATGATTCGGAAGAAGCAAGAAAAGGAAGGCACTGAAGAAAAGGGTGATGTACAGAAAGTTCTTTAGCAGGCTGATCTACAGAGCATTTCAAAAAATGGAGAAAGTTGTTCACAAAAAAATATTTCTATTGTTCACTAATGTAAACAGGCTCAGCCATAACACAGACAGCATATAATGCCCACCAATTCTTACAGATAAGGAAAAATATTTTCTTCTCTAGTTATGTTTCCAGTCACAATCTTCCAGGTGCTCATACACAATAGACCTACCCTTCATTCCCTTTTCCTGATGTTGGAAAATGTATTTATAATTGAGAGTCTTTTGCTGCATTCCTGAAGGCTTGCTGATAAAATTCTTGCTTTCTGTGAGATTCTATTTCTATCTGTAATTACTGTTCCACAGTTGTTCCAAAGAAGAAACATCTGTTGTTGCTCATTACTGTTTCTTCTCATCACCTTATAGCTTTTATGCACTTTGAAAGCATGTTGGATTACATTGTTATGTTTTTCTGATGTTTTCTGCAAAGTGAGCCAAGCCAGTTAAAAATAATTCAGAAAAGCCTGGATATAAAGATGCTTTGTAGAGCTAGAGGACAAATGGGAATGTTTTGCACTGTTCCTGCAATTGGTTATAATACTGCCATGTTTTCCACACTCAGCCCAGAAGTACTAACTTCAAGAGAAGTAATATCAGAATAATAGGACAGCAACAGATAAGATGACTGGCTGGCATTTCTATGTTATTCATTAAATTATTGCCTTCTACAAGCAGCATTCCCAAGATTAGTATTACAACATAGTGGATCAGAATTTTCAAAATATGTCAGTATTCTTAGCATAGCCACAATACTGGCTAGGGCTCATTAGTACTAACTCACGAGACTACTCAAATAATTAATTGGGCAGAATTTAATCTATTCTATTCTTACACGGCATCTGTCATACTATGACCATTCAGTACTTGTGTTAACTTCTGGTTAATCCTTTTGGCAGAAATTTGCCTGTTACCACACAGCATTTCCACTTTTCTTCCCTTATTTCCGTCTCTAAAAATCCCATAATCATTTGCTTGTTTTATTAGGCATTTTGTGCTGCTGATTTTCTGTTCAAACCCATAGTTTGTTCTTAGGCAGATTGCTTAACTGAGGTTTATTAGGTTAACTTTTGTTATCTTCCTGTTAAGTAGCTTAATTTCAGTCAATAAATATTTAATTTCTAAACAGCAGCAGCCTTATTTTACCTAAGTCAATGCTGACTGAAAACCTTATAAAAATAAAGGGACAATATCTCCAGCAATCATTTGCTTTCAATTTTCTTTGTTTTAGCAAAATATTTAAGTTTGTGGAGCCCTTGAGTTTTCTGTGATTCTCTAATGAAAAGTTGTTTTTTGGACAGAGGAGGGAATGAGGGAGTAATTAGTTATACTTTTGCTCCTTATTTTGTCAGCTATGTCACACATTTCACTTTGAGAATTTTGACCCATTCAGATTCATGAAGTTGTCACATTTAAAAATTTTACTTAAGAGAATAGTTGAAATAGCAGGTCTGTAAATTATCTGAGAATCAAAATAGAATAAAACCAAAGATATGGGGAAGAAATGATGAAAATCACAAAGTTAAAAACCCTGTATGGTGTTTTCTTAGACGTAGTCATGACAGTAAATATTGCTTTCTCTCAACCTAATGATCAAAAATGCTCCAACCACTAGCAAAAGCATGTTTTATTATCATTTTATTATCACTTATTATCAATACAATATAGTAGATAAGATATTGAGACATATATATTAAATAACTAAAATACAAGCTTCAGTCAGACCTGCATTGGGGCAAAAAATCCCCATGATCTGTAGGATAGATCATTTTCTGTGTGTATGTATACACATCCAGTTTTCCTACGAAATGGCACCATGTAGTTGTTACTCAGCATCAACAAACAAGTGTTGATCTACTTTACACTGGTATAATCTGTTCTAGTCCTTAAGGTGATTATCCCATCTGTGTTTCATAGCTGATGAGAAAGCTTACACAGAGATAACTTAACCGAGGGGACAGTCTTCTACTTTTACTGGTCTAAAATATTGACAAAGCCAGCTGCTGTACAAGTCTGTGATATGATGGGGAACAGATGCATCAGTACATCCTCTGCCACATGGATTCTTCTAGCCAGATCAGATTCCACGGGAAAGCTTATTGCACTGTACTGTGCACACAGTTTAGTGCTCCTAGTAGGAATAATGTACAAATGTACAATAATGTACAAATTCCTAGTAGGAATAATGTAGGCCAGTAGCCTACAGGTTGGATGGGTTGTTGTGAGGGAAAGTAACAATCCCTAAATGGTAGATCGACCTCTTGAAGATGCTGCGAAATTCACTGAAGTATCCAGGCTCTCTGCAACCTCTTCTCCCACTGGTAATTAACCTCACTTTAACATAATGCATTAAAGGCGCAGAGGGCCTGGGCACTGGGGCGATCTTTTGCTATAACTCAATCCTGCGTGGTACTGAGCATTCTAGCCACTGAAGTGAAAGAAACTGCTCAGGTGCTTGAAGTAAAGCACATATTTAAGTGCTAAATGGTAGACTGGAGCTAGAGTGCCCAGCACCTTGCAGGATCAAGTCAGTAGTCCAAGGATTAACACATTAGCCATGTCCATCTTTTAGCAGGCTCTTCCATTCTATGGAGAGATTTCCTCCTGCTCTGTGCGTGTGAGCATGTGTGTTTGTGAAGAAAAAGTTCTCTGCGCCCTCCTCCCTTATTCTCTTTGCAGACGAGTGCAATGCAGGACAGATTCAAGACCTCATTATAAATCAAGGTGTGGTACAAGAGATAGCACTTATATAGGAACTGTGTCTTTGTATGTGTTTGCACAGCACTTAGCCCCGTGGCCTCTGATTCAAATGGAAGTCTTTGGGCACTACAGATAACAACAGTGCTGCATAATAAATAAAACGGGGTTAAGGAATCAGAACTGTCAGAAAAACTGCTAGTTTTGTAAAATAGCTTTCAACAGTAGCATATATTTTCCCTATATTTGAATAGAAATTTTTCATTTGTACTTACAATGCTTTGCAGAATATCTGATCAAAATTCTATTTTCAGTAAGCACATTTTGTTTTCCACTACCTATGAGAGCTAAGATATTTAGATGCATGTATTTATATTCATTTCTCTAGGAATTATTTTAGTATAATTGTCTAGTTTATCTTTCTAACAGTAACAGGGTATTTATTTGTAGTTATTACGCTTAAAAGTCTTTTTTTCCCTTTTAATTAATTTTGATATTGGCATAGTCTAAATGCATAGGTCTACAATGGGTTGGATTCTTTTTGAAAAGATGACTGCAGCAACCATTAATTTCTCTTCTTTTCACAGTAAAATGATCACACTCTAGGGTAGCTATTAACAAAATAATTCTGATTCCACAGCTAATATTTTGACATGTTGCCTAGTGGCAACAAGTCACTGATCCAGTTATTTAAATAGATACTTTATGAAAAAGGCCTCTATGATTTCCTTAGCATGCTGTTCTACCATTGCTAAAGAAAATCTGTACATTCTGCATGAGCAGAATACTGTGCTGTATGTGAAGATTTTATGTTCATCAATATAATTGATTAATAAAGTAGTGAAGAGTTGCATCTTTAACCTCTCTGGACTGAAAAGGGGTCCTAAGTAAATGTAACTACAATTTGGAAATGAGTTTAAGTCAATTTCACTAAATTCTGCATGCACTCTTCTATTCTTCCTTCAAGTTCTTCAAAGCTTAGAAGTTTGTATATTCTATTAGTGTGTTTCAAGATATGTGTTCCAATGTAATTTAACAAGAATGTCAGCCAAAAGGAGTCCCTTCTTACTGATAATCTTATTAAAACAGACCTTTTATAGTCACGCTTTAATACATTTTTTTTTTAAATGGTGCTCCATAAAACCCAAATGATAAGTTATCTTGTTCCTTGGAAGTTCTAGTGACAGCATAAATTAAATACTAAATATTATTCAGGAACAGAATATCAAAAAACTTTAGTCATCCATTATAAAACAATATTCATATGAATATTAGTTCATTTTAATATAAATCCAAATTTATTTTAACTACTATACATCTTTTCAACCCACCATTACATCGACAGTCTTTTCTTAAACAATCCATTTCCCCTTTTGTATAGCTACAGTAGATGACAAATACTGCTATATAAATAATTCAATGCAAGCCACGGCCTGAAGGAATGCACTAGAATAAGAATTTATTCAAATCTTCGACTTTATTCATCTCTCAAGAGTGCTCAATTGAGCATGATTTAGAGTCATACATGATACATTGTTCAGAAGTACGAAGACAAGAGAATTTTTGCATTCATAGACTAGGGACATAAGGATCTCCTGGTCTTAGGGACACCACTGTAAATCAAATCATATTAGATTATAGCATGTGAAAAGTGACTTTGCAAGTGCAACATTTGTCCCAGTCACATCATATTATCACACACTAAGCAGAGTAATGATATTCAGAATCACATTTTCAAAGTTAAGTTTGTTCAATTGCATACATACATTGGCATATGCAAATACCCCAGGGTTTGTAGGGGTAGTGGGGGCACTACCTTCTCTAGTCATGTTCATGCATAGCATAACCTTATAAAATGTGACCCACATAGTTCAAAGTATCTTTCCTCCTCAAAGAACTCAGTTTCACAGATGTAACCATCAGAATTAGTAAGTCAAATGCAGAATTGGGGACCCTACTACCACCAGCTGCCTCCATAATAGCTGGGGTGTGGAGAACCTCATCTGGTTGAAAGGATCAGGGGAATTGATCTATTAGGCTACAGCAAGAAACATTCAGGGTAAACAGATTAATTCTCCTATACTTTTCCATTTTTGCTTCTAACCTTCTGAATCAGTATTTATTTACTCAAGTCTAATAGTTGACACAAACTATGTGATATATAGATACTATATATCACATAGTTTGATCACATAGATATATAGATACTATAGTATATAGATACTATATATAGATACTGTATATATACACACTATACTACTAGTAGTAGTAGTAGTAGTACTATACACACTATACTACTACTACTACTACTACTATATATATACTATACTACTATACTACTACTACTATATATACTATATATATACTATACTACTACTACTATATATATATATATACTATATATATAGTATATATATACTATATATATACAATAGATACTATACTATATATAGTTTGATCACATAGATATATAGATACTATATTACTTGAGTGAATAAATACTGAATCAGTATTTATTCACTCAAGTCTAATAGTTGACACAAACTATGTGTCTAATAGTTGACACAAACTATGACACCTAGATGGCCATCCTGAGTCTTTCTGTTGTCAAAACGCTGAGTTCAGGAAGGAAATCGATAGTGAATAAAGTAGAGCAAATCTAGTATTTATCCTAATATATTCAGCACTGGGGAATACGGGACAGCCTAGCTAGCAAGCCCTTTTTTGGGGCATGAAGGAGATGTTTTGTAGAAATAGGCAAATGATGCTATACAACATATGCTGAGAATGAAAAATGCTGTACAAAAAGAGATGTGGAAAAGGTAAAATTAGGGATATGTTATATAAAAAAAGAAATCCCCAAATCCTTCAATCAATTACAATGTTATCATACCTTGATATCTCTCAATTGCATTTGAGGGCCAATTATTATGACCTCAGCAATAAAACTGAAACCTTGGCCTGGTGACTAAAGAAAGAGCACAAAGGCAGTCAGAGAGAGAAATGCCTCTGTCATCCCAGGCAATGACTGCAGAATGAAGTGAGATCAAGAAATGTTGTCAGGGACTGAATCCGTTCCCAGTACGCTTTAGAGGGAAAGGGAGCCAAATGTGGTTCTAAAGCCTTTCCCCTAGGAATATTGCCTACAAAGAGCAAGGAACCAGAGAGACAGTACACGGTGAGATTCCAGAGTTAAATAAAAGAAAAGTGTTGAGTCTACGTAGAAATCCTCTACAGGAATAACAAGCTATTTAATACCACAGTAGGCAGGAATTGAAGATCCTCAGCCAAATCCTTAGTTGGTGTAAATCAACATTGTTACATTAACTTAAGTGGTGCACTGCTGATGTACACCAGCTGAGGATCTACCAGGACATCCCAAGAAGAGGTGTTATATTTATTTGTTCACTGCTGACCATCGGAGTAGCAATATAGAGCAAACATAGATTATGTATTTTGATACTAAAGGTTAAACCTCTAATCTGTTTTTTTAAACTATGCTATATAATTAATGGATGATGAGAACATGGTCAATAAAATATCTGGATCTTAGCAAAGGAGTTGACAGTGTGCCTCACAAAATCAACTCTCAAAATTAATTCAAATCGACATAGATGTAACACTGTCATATGGACTGGAAACCAGCTGAAATATTAAAAGGAAAGGTTAACAATAAAGGCTATAGTATTATGTTAAGGGAAATGTGTCTAGTGAGTGCATTTTGAAATGGATCCCCACAGATGACATAAACCAGGGAAACGTTGGAAAAGCAGTGCGGAGATAAACTCCATAAAAAAACTAGAGAGGTTGAAAATAGGGACAATAAACAGCAAAATGATATATCCTACCTCTCTAATTGCTCATTCAGCAGTTCATTCAGAGGCTCTTCCTCATTCCCCTTCTCCAGATTGCTATTAGAGGGAAAAAGTGTGCTAGGGAGGTGTTCACAGTTCACTCACTGTGTGGCATCACCTGATGCCAGGAACATTCCTCTGCCTCCTCTCATCAGCCAATCTGCTTCTTTCACTGTCTTATTCTGGGTGATTCAGCTCTCTGGCCACGTCACACTGAAGTTGAATTCTCTTCCTGGGGTTACAAAAGTCCAACTAAAAGTCCATAGGTCTCAACATGTAGTCCTTCTGGCCTCTTCGGCTTCTCCAAAGCCCCATTCCTTGCTCTTGAACCCCAGCCTGAGTCTAATAGTTCTTGTGTCAGGCTTTTATGGTCCTTCCTCAAGACTGATAGGAGAACCCTGTCCCACCCTCTGCTGGGGGTTCTGGCCCAGGGATCCTGTCTTAAGCAGCTATGTCTGCTCCTTTAGACATATTGCTGTTTCCTTGGGCCACTTCTTACTTCTAGTCTCCTTGCACTGTTTCCCATGATCCTTAGTTACTACAGGCCCCTTCTCTAGGTTTCTGGAAGTTAATCTCAGGAGACTCCTGTATTAAACTTAAATAAGCTCTTTGAGAAGATGGACCATCTCTTTTTTCTGTGTTTGTACAGTACCAAGCACAGTGGAGGACACGGTCCATGACTGGAGCTGTTAGGTGCCACCACAGAACAAATAATAAATATAATTGCACACAAAAAGCTGTGGTAAAAGAATATTAAACTTGCAAAGTCAAGCACTCAGAGTTGGGAAATGCCAGAATTAAGGTTACCATGCAACAAGCTCTGTATATATGAACAGATAGAAGATGTTGGGAAAGACATCCAGACAGATGTTCAATGGAAGGCAAAAACCTATAAAGCAGTAATGACAAAAAGGACTCAGTAATGACAAAAAGGACTCAGCAGCTTGAATTTTTCCATTAAGGTATCCCATTCAGGTTCTATGCCACACAACTCTGCCTACTTTATGACCTTGTCTACACTACCAGGGTAAGTCAACCTAAGTTACACTACTCCAGCTACATGAATAGCGTAACTGAAGTCAACACAGCTTAGGTCGACTTTCTGTGGTGTCTTCACTGCACTGTGTCAACAGGAGAAGTTCACTGGTTGACTTACCTTACTCTTCTAAGGAGAGCTGGAGTCCTATGAGTGACTGGAGAGTGCTCTGCTCTTGATTTAGTGGGTCTTCAGCAGCAGCATCAACTACCAGCCGTGAGGACAAGCCCTAAGATATCTGATAACAGCACAGCACAAGTACAGTTGCTGAGTGCACTACACTGAGCTAATATTCTTTGTCAACAAGTGGGAATGCTGGATCACATTGAAGTTATTTGTTTCACTGACAATGAACAGGATTTTAAGTTTGATTTGCAGTGCTAAGAGACAAATATGTTTTCTGTACTGCTGACATATGGCTGCAGACCTCACTTCAGGTCATAAATTATATGGGTTTCTAGGTGACAAAAGCAACACTATTATTATTACACATTTGCCACTGGAATTTGTGTTAGCTTTTCTCTTGTGCATACTACAGCTGTCTGTTCCTTCCTCTTCTTGATTTGTCCTCGAAAAGACCCAGTTTCATTGCAAACAATTCCTTGGTGTCATAAATAAATGCGATCCCTGCACCAGGATATTTAGAAACACATCCTGTTGGTGCTCCAGCTAATAGAATCATAAGGATCTTTACCATTCAGTGAGTTCAATATGAAACAATATCCTTTAGTCACAATGGGGTTTTAAAATAATGATTACCTTTTGGCAGATGAAAGGTGTTGCATACAGTGCATTCTATTTAACACATACTGTACTGCACAGCTATACAATGCCAGAAACAAATGCACGCAGCGCAGTATGACAATTCCATTAAGCATAGGTTCAGATAGAGATGAAAAACCCTGCTACACCTGACCTGATGTCTTAACTGAATTCTCTAATCTTACCTGCTTACCTCACTGCCTCCCAGCCAGTCAGCTAGTCCCCAGGAGCTCTCCACAGAATATTCATTGATTTTTAATGTATTGGACCTGCTTCTCCCCTGCCTCATTTGCATGTTGGGGGCCTGATTCTACACTCCCTTGCAGCTTGTGCTGCCACTACACCTGTGCAAAGTGGGTGTAAAAGGCCACTAAATCAGAATGGCAGTGTTTTACATGCACTTTGCCCAGTTTAAATGTCTGTACAAGTTGCAAGGCAGTGAAGAATCAGGCCCATGGAGTGCAAAGCCTTGCTGTTCACCCTCTCCCATAACACAGCACAGGAACATAGGGACATTCAGTGAAACTGAAAGGCAGCAAATTTTTAACAGATCAAAGAAAATACTTTACCACACAATGCATAATTAGCTCTTGGAACTCTCTGCCACAAGATTTCATTGGGACCAAGGATTTAACAACAACAATAACAACAACAGAAAAGACTAGACATTTATACAGAAAACAAGATTGTTCACAACTACAATAATAAAGATGAAAAACAAACAGGAATTTTGAGCCAACTATAAACACTTATGTTTTGTGAAATAAGCCAGCCTTTAAATACTGTAAGTCAGGAGGAAACTTTCTGCAGGAACAGGGATTCTATAACTGCCATCCAGATTCCTTGCACTTTTCTCCTGAAGCAGCTGGCACTGGTCACAGTCAAACAAAATACTGGTCTAGTCTGATCCAGTCTGGCAACTGCTATGTTCCCAGGCAGTGGAGAAAGATGGCCATTATCTGTCCCTTTAAAAACAACAACAAACTTTAGGTGCTTCTAAGTCTTACCTCTGACTTTTCCTTCACTCCCTCCTCGTTCTTTATTCCCATTGGGCTGAAAACACATCATATGGAGTTGGCGTCTCCTTTGTCAAATCAATTATCTTTGCTCATTGGCTGCTATGTACTCTCACTAATTAGATGTGTCATCCACACTGGGGGAGTCTCCTGTGCTTAGATATTGCCAGGATTTTCCATAATAACTCAGATGTTACAGCTGGAATTCTGATAGGGTAACCAGATGTCCCAATTTTATGGGAACAGCTCCAATTTTGGGGTCTTTTTCTTATATAGGCTCCTATTACCCCCCCAACCTCCTGTCCTGATTTTTTCACATTTGCTGTCTGGTCACCCTGATTACTCATGTGGTGGTGGCTATCCAGTCTAATATGGCTATGTTATTCTAGGAGTATTCAGAAAATGCTGTCTATGGATTTTAACCTTTTAGTTCTCCGTATCAAACCCTTTTCTTAAAATGGCTAATAAATCGATGTAGGTGAGCATGAATTCCACTGTTTGGCTAGTACAGTATTTTCTAACTAAGCAAATGTTTTACTAGACTCTCATACCTTTCTATATAACCAGATACATATTTCTTGTAGTTGAATAAATGTCTGTACCTTTAAAACACTATAAACTCCATCACCTTTTATATCTGAGGAGCTTTGTTTACTCATGTTCTTTTCTTCTGTGGATTTGCATGGTGGATGGTTCTCTATGGACATATGGGTTTCACGTTTCTAAGAGCTGATTTCTGAAATTCCATGCAGTCTTTCAAAGAATGGCTCTGACTTCCTATTGTGCCATCGCACTGCACAAGGGGTAAGAGTCCCACAGCATCAGAAGAAACATCTGGAGTCTACAGATGCTGCTCCATGCACAAGGGGTGAACACCGACATCGGAACAGTGGGCCATGCCCCCCACACTTCTAAAAGTGGGAGGACCATGCCCCCACTTTTTAACAAAAGAAACAATCACAGAATTCATGTCCTCTACAAATTCCTCCCCCCCACCCCCACACCTGAATAATAGAGTCTGCTGGGGAAGTGCTGCAATTACATATTTCGCCCACCAAGGACTGCTGTGGTGCCAGAAGAAAGGGCGGCTGGCTCACTGCCAGAGCAGCCAGTGGCAGAGAGGGAGGGGGCACTTTGGCCTTGGCTTCTCCACTTCTACAAAGGTTCCAGTGTCCTTGGGGTGAACACTTTGCACCAGCCATTAGACTGAAACAGAATTCTCTTGAGGGACTAAGCGCTGACTCAGCCTAGGAAATCAGAAAGGATCCACCCCCCAGGGAAGAAGAGAAAAAGTGGAGTCACCAACCTAGTGCAGCTCACATCAGAGGACAGGATTTGTGAGGATTCAGAGACAGAACAGGGCAATTAGCTAAAAGGAGAACTGGAGGTCTGATATCCAGCAACTCCCTTTGTGAAGGAGACTGCATCTTGTCCAAGGACTCGTGACAACACCCAAGAGAAGAGGACTAGGACCTACTCTCTATAAAGGAAGGCCTGTGATGGGAGGAGGCAGTAGGCCTACCGCAAGACCCCAGTGCCCTTATGGTACTAGAGCTTCAAGACAAGGAAGCTCAGCTATTCCTCCCACCTGAATCTGAATGTGCAGGGTTAAGGAAGGAGCTGGATTGAGCTGAAAACCTGCTTCCTCCCCCACATCAAACCCCCCCACCCCCAACACACACACATACACACACTTTACCCAACTACACTCTACTTCAGGTCTGTACATAGTCTCCAACACTATCCAGGCTGGATGGGCCACCTTGCCAGTGTCTGACTCAAGAGAGGAGGGGACACACTTTTTAGGGTCTTCTCTCTCTCTCTGTGAAGATCCCAAGTGGCAGCTTGGAGAGAACAACTCTACCACAGCTGGCACCAGATCCACAGATGCTTCAGGGACCTCTTAGAAGGTGCTGCTACCACTACAGCAAATCTCTACTTCCTTCAGGTGCTCCCCGACCAACTCTGCACTAGGTATAAGACGTAACAGCTGGCAGTGAAGAGTGACTGCACTAGATCTGAAAGAATTACCTAGGAACAAGTGGGAGATAGAGCTACTACACCATAACCTGAGCGAAGTGAATAATAGCCCAGGCTCAGCCTAAGTTTGCTCCACCTAGAAAAGCCTTCTCGTGACTTCATTGTAACAATCATATCAGTTTCCATTTTTCTTTTTACCCTGCATGCCTGACCAGGCCACGTTATACATGACTGTCATCCTTTGCTTTACAGTCACAATAGAACTTCTATAAAAGGTTTAAAGATATAAAATATTTTAAACTCAGTTGTGTGCAGACTTTTAAGGGCCTGAGTCTAATTGACTAGATCAAAGAGAGCTCAGCTGCCAGTCAAACTTTCCCTGGTAGACTTACTTACATTTGCCACAGCCAGGTAATTGGCTTAAATGTAGATCTGTTAAAATATTTTCATTCTATATTTGTCTAATATAAAATAGCTAAAGAACTTGACAAAAGTAGACAACAGAAATATGTTACTCATCTTCAGTAGATTGTGGTTGATTGAGGAATCCTTATTAGTCACTAGAGCAGATATCTGAAGAGTTAAGTCTCTCTAGCTCACTAGTTTGGAATAAAGAAACAAGGACAGTCATACCAATTAAATACTGTCATTCTGTACCAAGTCATGGGGAAAATTACTTGTAATGAAGCAGTTCAAATACCGCTTAAAATGAAACTCTACCTGCTAGAGCAAAACTTTAATATTATGTTTTCATAGAATGGTACAGTGTTACCAGCGGCCTCCTGTCTCTAAGACCTTTACCTAGGTGGCATGTATTTTATTTTAAAGGACTCTATACAAACCAGATTTAAAAAGGAATTCCTCCAGACATTTATAATAGTATACATTTGGTTCTGTACACAGGCAGAACACAATTTATTGATGTTCTTTACTTTACCAAAAAGATGATTATGACACTTTTTATTCTACTCTGCACATTTTTGGCTTACAGTGGTGGTATTAAGGTTTGGATTTCTGTTTAGATTTCTATCAAAGTCTCTCTCTCCCTGCTGTATATCTATGTTCATTCTTTTCTCCAGATTTAAACTGATTTGCACAGCCAGTGGAAGGAAGTTGTCATCATACTTCAGAAATATCTATATTTGAGGGAAAGCCATTGCACACCTAATGGACATAGGCAAACCAGTTCATTCCTCCCCTCTGCATCCCTGCTTCCTCCCAGTCTATACTCATCTCACAACCTGAACTGCTTTCTTACATTCAAGATCACACCTCTCTCTCCCTCAGGTGCAAAGGGAGATGAGGAAGACCCATCTCCCACTACTATCTGAATGGCAAGTCTTCTTGGAGAGAAGGAGAAAACCCAGCAGTCTGCTTCCCTTCTCTAAAAAAACATCCAGGACATTCACTATTTTCTCCAAACACAAATAATAACCAGCTGGTCAGCTGCACTCCTGTTCATGTGTGGGGCTACCTGATAGTCTTGAATCCTTCATCTATTCCATCCCAACCCAAATCCACATTACAGAATCTTGTGGGGAATGGACAGCTTCATCCTTCTTCTCCTTTCCCACTCTACATTAGTTAGAGCAAGGTACGCTCCCAAAGTCTCAAGGCAGGTGATGGACATAAACTTTTGGAACTCAACAAATCTGCTCACATTTATGCCAGCCTCTGGAGGTAATTGGTTGCACAGGTTTCCCTGAGATCCTAAGCTGAAGACAAACAAGATATTAATTGAGGGCATAACCTGCAGAATCTTTATTACTGGTGATTGTGTATGAGAAGAATACCCAATGTGGCTCTCAGATCTCATGCTGAGTATTCATATCAAATGCCTGTCTTACAAACTATTGAAAGAAAGGATGTAGTCCATGTATAGAATCACTTCTCAGAGTCCAACCAAGCTTTATAGCTTTTTAGAAAAGGAGTCTGGGACTCTGACACACCGCAAAATTTCAGAGTATTCTGAAATTCCAGCAAAAGCTTTTATAAAATTATTCATCTTAAAGTTAGTAAAACTACTTTTCCTAAGTTGTTGCTGATACAGACTAACATAGCTACCGCTCTGTAATCTCTTTCTGTAATTCTGGTATGCATGCACTTTAGTATAGATTTACACAGTAAGTGAGATGGGAGGAATCTGTATTTACAATTTATGTTGTGGGTAGTGGGGAGAGGGGAGGTTAAAGTTACAATTAAAGTTATTTTGTAAAGCTATAGTGTTTGAACAATACAATGTTTTTTTTCTGCTAGAAGGAAGAGAATCAGAATTCCAAATGGGTATATTTACTGTTTATGTAAAGTGTAAAGAAATTTCACACAATAATGACAAGAGATAGCCTGGCTCTTAGTTACATGAGTGTAAATACCAGAAGGTATTGATCTGTCCCCCAGGCATTTTGCATCCGTGCTCTGTGCAAGGAAAGCTACACCTGAGGGACAATCATCGCTATGGAAAGCTAGAAATCCCCACTAGAATTGGGCAAAGACTGCAATATCTTGTACAAATTTTCATATTTATTAATTAATTTCATTCAGTTGTGTTCATGTTCTGTGAATATTCCAGCAAACAAATTTAATGGCAGGAATGTTTAAAGAAATAGTGAATTTTAAGTGAAAAATGGGAATTACCATCAAAAGCAAATTTTGGATTCAAACATAAATATTCACATCATAAACCTACTTCTGTTAATCAAATGTATCCTCTATTATGGGACAGGAACAGCACCATGTAACCTGTTTGTCTCATCAGAACAGTCTGAATTTTAAAACCATTCATGAACAAGCTACAGACCAAGAATTATTTCTAGAAATTATCTGGTGAATAACTTTTAGAAACTTTTTTACATATAACTTCAGAATAACTTTCAGAAACCTATACCCTGTTGACAGGTAATTTGTGAACAGAAAAAGAGAGGAAATTCATTTAACATATTTATTATGAATTATCAGCTCAGGTCTAAACACCATGCATAAGCATGTAAACCTATGTATAGCCTCTGATACCAATGGTATTCAATAACTCATGGTAGATTTTGTTTTTCCTTTGATTGCCAGTAAGGTAGTTTCTGCCTCTTCCTGTGGCAGAGAATTGATAATTTAGCACAGAGTGCCAATTAAAATGACCACCGGTCATCTTTTTATTTGAAAACACTTTGGTACTACAGTGATAACTCATGTCAGAACATATGAAAAGCATATCCCAGTTCCGTAAGCATGTCTCACATCTACACTAATGGGGGGAAATCAGCTAAATCTCTAACACTTAGTTATTCCCAAGGTAAGGATTAGTGGTGGAGCATTAAATTCTTAATGCTAATAAATTCATGAATATTACAGCTGGAGTGGTAAGACAGAGATTCATGAAATGGTCTTTTTTAATGTCTTGTAATTTATTAAAGTTCTAACAAGGTGCTCAGTACTGTACAGGACACATAAAAACAGCCACTTCCCTGAAAACTCTACTATTTTAAAGACAGGCACACTTAGAGAGCCAGAGGTCTTTGGCATTGAATATATACGACTTCTATTTCCCTTTTTTATATATATTATTTATTCTTCTCTTCAAATTCAATACTGAAGCAGAGAAAATATTTGATGTGTGTTAGAGAATTGCAGAAGACCTAAGTCCTGATATGGGATAGATTTGAATGATAGAGGCTTCCTGTACCCAGAATGGGAGCTAATTCTATATTTGGAGACAACAATGAAGAGGGTGTGAAGCCAGGCATGGAAAAATAAAATTAAGTGGGTACTAAGGCTGGTATCCTTGGTGAAATGAGGGAGAATATAGCTGGTAAGAGAACTCAGGTTTCCTGATTTCCACACCTGTACTTTAAACACAAAATCATACCTTTTTCCTTAAACAAGACATCTCAGAAGAAGTTTACCGAAGCAGGCATGGGATCCATCAGGGAACCCACTAGAACCAAATGTATACAATAAGATCTGGATTCCACACTTCCCACATGGGAATTGTGGAATCCCACATGGATTCCAAACTTCAGAAAAAGATTCTTACATTGTCCAAACAGGTATGTCTTCTATATGATGATAGTGTAGCCATGCTTCTGCATGCAAGTGCTGGAAAGCTTCCCCACAGCACCTCTTTGCATTACAGATAATTGCAGTAGTATTGGATGATTTAGAGCAGGGATCAGCAACATTGGCACGCAGAACCGCAGGATAAGCACCCTTAGCGGGCCCCGCTGCTTTGTTTACCTGGCTTTTCGCCAATCCCGCCTCCCACTGGCTGCAGTTTGCCGTCCCGGTCCAATGGGGGCTGTGGGAAGTGACGCAGTGCTGGCCACCGCTTCCCGCAGCCCCCATTGGACCGGGATGGTGAGGCGGGGCCAGTGGGAGCCGGGATCAGCGAAACGCCAGGTAAACAAAGCAGCGGGGCCCGCTAAGGGTGCTTACCCTGCGGTCCCGCATGCCAACGTTACCAATCCTTGATTTACAGAATACGTCTACAGAGTCATGTAAGTGCTGGAATTCTTCTCTGGATCTCCATTGCGTATCTCAGAGACACTAAAGTATTTCAGGTGACTGTTTTTTGAACAGTGGAGCATATGTAAGTCACTCATCATTAGGGTCACTCCCTGAATCTCATTCTTGAAAAGCATGGTTTCTTTCTGTTCTGCATAACCAATTCCAGCTCTTGACCATCATCTTAGTTCCTTTGATATTTATCAGGCTTCTCTGTCCCCACTTTCCTCCTTGGGATCCTAATACCTTCAACATCCCAAATAACCTTTTTTAGTTTCAGGAACAATTGCTTTCCAATAGTGCAACTGTTTTAAGTCCAATAGCTGCAACCTTGATTTTTAAGATAGAGAAAATGTTGCCATCCTTTACACTTAAAAGAGTCCTGTTGACTTCAGTGCATGCCCATTTCAATGATGGGGTTATACAAATGTTAGTGAGCTGATCCATGACTAAGGCACCAAGGTCATGTAAATAATAATTGGATATACTATTGATATCAATCTGTCCCTTGCTGCAAAGTTATCAGCATATCAATTTTAGACATATTCAAAAATAATTTGCTTGGTCATTTTATTGCAATGATTTCATGTCTTTAAATCTTAGTTTTTAGTCTACAGTAACAGAATTGTTTGGCTGAATAGTTTTTGTAAGAGAACATGACCAGAATGCACCACAACAATGAAAATATATCTGAATTGAACTCAAAACTCTTTGCAATGTCCACAGAGAGTTAGTATATTAATCTTCATGAAGGTCCGTGATGTTGTTTGGTAGAAAGTATTAAGCCACATTTCATCCAGTGAACATGGCTAGTTCAACTGTAAGTAAAGAGACAACTTCAAAGACATCAAGATATAAATACTCTTGGCCGAGATGCCAAGAATTTACTTCATGTAGAAGAAATCTGTTGATCACAAGGAGAAATTTACAAGAAGTGAGTAGAAGGACTCATTTTCACAGAACAGAAAGAATGGCATCTGTCTTTTTGACAGTGACCATTTAGAAAAGCTTTAGTAAGGGGTACCAGCTATTGTTTTACATACTAACTTGAGGATGCTTCTGGAATATGAGATAATCATAGATTCAATAAATTCTAAAACCAAAGCTTAGGTTTCAGTTTAGGACACTGTTACACAAGAAGCACAAAGTTACTACGCTGAAATGTCTGATTATTTTAATATAGAAAAATATCTCAAAATAGGCATTTTATTTAGAGTAGAAGATCTATTCTTGTTAGCTGAAAGAAACAAAAAATTGAAGAGGCCATGTTTGCTATGGGCATATGGTTGGCAGGTTCTTCCAGAAGTAGAAAAGTAGAAAATCAGAATGCAGAGATATACATACTATACCCTTATTGAGAAATACCATACAGTTGACTCTTTTTATAGCACCTCTACATTTCAAGACCATTCAATTTTCCTGTAGAATTAAAAACATTTTACAATCATGCTATAGGTAATATATCTATAAATAAATACCTTAATAGCTTATAAGATATACTACATGCCTAGAAACTGCTTTTCTTTATTTTAAGCATAGTAGAAACATTTGCAGAACTTTTATGTAGTTAGCTTATTAATGTTTATTAGCTATTATTTGTTGAAGACATTTCTAAGACACCTGTTACCATACTATTTATGCACTTGTTGACCATAGCTACAAATTCATTAATTTTATTTTAAAGGCTGCTTATTTCATTATAGATGGTTTACAGAACATAGGTAATCCATATACAATGAAATGTGCTACCCTTAAAATAAAGGAGATAGAACCACAGGGCTGTCTGGAAATTTTTTATGTTTTATAAAGTAAATAGTAAATGATTTCCAAGGCATTTCCATCTATCCTATCTATACAATGTCTATAAATATATTAACATGTCATAACTTATTAAAAGGCAATCCTTAAAGTGTAACAAAGATCTACATGAACTTGTAAAAGTATTAAACAGATACATTTCCTTGTCGAAACAGCATGCAGTAGTTAGTTTTATCACCGCTGAGAGAAACAGAAGGATAGATGATTGTGTTGTTCATTTTGCTGTTTCAGAGAAGACAGCACAGAGATATTAATAAAATTGTAAGCAGTAGATAGTCATCAGCATACTTAAAAATCTGGATTTCCTCCATCCATTTGTGCAGAATTTCATTAATGATACTGGAAAGCAAGGATTTAACAGTGACCCCTAAGGCTCTCTAAGAGACAATGAAGGAATGTATACAACAAAAATGTATATATCAAGATACAAACTAGCAATCATATGCCTAGAGATTTTGAAGAGTAAAACTAAGTGGTTCTTTTATAGAAAAAAGTATACTCTGTAGATCAAGAAAAAAAAATACTGTTTTTCTTGTGCCTTAGACACAATGAGGAACATGGAGTTATTTTGCTGACTATGCCTCTATAGAATCTTCTAGAATTTTTCTATCCATTCCTGCCTATTTCCTTTTACTCTTTAAAAACAATTGTATTATTAACTATCTGTTATTAAACAATCAATTTGTAAGCACCGGGAGTATAAACTTATAATGTATTGTCAGCATGGATTCGTCAAGAACAAATCATGCCAAACCAACCTAATTTCCTTCTTTAAGAGCATTACTGACCTGGATGAGGAAGAAACCAGTAGAAATGCTATATTGCGATTTTACTAAGACTTTTGACACAGCCACACGACAATCTCATAAGCAAACTAGGGAAATGCAGTCTAGATGAAATTACTATAAGGTGGGTGCACAACTGGTTGAAAGACTGCACTCAGAGTAGTTATCAATAGTTTGCTGTCAAATTGGGAGGATGCATCTAGTGGGGCTCCATAGGGGCCAGTTCTGGATCCATTACTGTTCAGTATTTTCATTAATGACTTAGATAATGGAATGGAGAGTATGCTTATAAAATTTGTGGATGACACCAAGGTAGAAGGAGTTGCAAGCACTGTTCTATCTAAGCTGTGTGTGTGTGTGTGTGTGTGTGTGCACGCACACAGATCGTAAACCGCATGCACATGGTGAAACACCACACACACAAAAATTTGCACAGAAGCACAAACATTTGCACAAAAGACATTTTTTGCACACATGGCCTGTCAAAAATATGAGGAAACATTGGCTGCAAGCACATTGGAGGACAAGATTAGAATTCACAACAATCTTGACAAGTTGCAGAATTGGTCTGAACTCAACCAGATGTAATTCAATAAAGATGAGTAAAAGTACTTAAGGAAAAATCAAATGCACAGCTACCTAATGAAGAAATAACTGGCCAGATGCTAGTACTACTGAAAAGGATATGGGAGTAACAGTGAGTCACAAATTGAATAGGAGTCAACAATGTGATGCAATTACAAAAAAGGCTAATAGTCAGGAGTGTATTAACAAAAGTGTTAGATGTAGAACATGGGAGGTAACTGTCCTGCTCTACTCAGCACTCGTGAGGCCTCATCTGGAGTACTGTATCCAGTTCTGGGTACCCCACTTTAAGAAAGATGTGGACAAACTGGAAAGGGTCCAGAACAGAGCAACAAAAAATGATTAAAGGTTTAGAAATCCTAACATATGATGAAAGGATACAAGAACAATGCATGTTTAGTCTTGAGAAAAGAAGACTCAGGGGGATCTGGTAACAGTCCTCAAATATGTTAAGGTCTGTTATAAAGAGGACTGTAACCAATTGTTTTCCATGTCCACTGAAGGCAGGACAAGAAGTTATGGACTTATCTTCAGCAAGGGAAATTTAGATTAGATGCAAGTTTCTAGTTATAAGAAGGTCAGTTAAACTGTGGAACAGACTTCCAAGAGTGATGGTGGAATCCTCGTCAGTGGAGGTTTGGAGGAAGAGATTAGACAAATACCTGTCAGAGCTGGTCTAAGTTTACTTGATTCCATCTGAGCACAAAGGGCAGGTCTTGATGACTTCCTGCGGTCCCTTTAAGATTTCTAGATTTTTAGATTTTCTAGATTTCTGTGATTTTATAGCTCATCACAGAAAGAAAATTAAGAGACTTCCCAGCGACATTTCTTCCTTTGCGATGAAGAGCACATTAGTAAAAGTGTCATGATTTTGCCTTTGCAAGTAAATATTACTATTTTTCAATGACATTAATTGCTTGCAAAAACATTATAAAGATTTCAGTGGGATCGGTGTTTTGCTGATTTTCACACGTCTGCTTATTTATTTAGTCTACATTGGGAGTAAAAGAACTGCAATTTAAAATTCAGTTAAGGAACAAACAAGCAAATACGTTTACAGTCTATAGAGACAAAAGGAGAACTATTGGAGAACTGAAGGAATGGCTCTCCAGATCTAGGGACTGAACGTTCAGTAGTTTCTAGAGCCCAAGACTGAAGCCATCTGAGTATCAAGGCTACATCCTGTGATGATGAACGTTTCTGGTCAGAGCAATACGGCTAATCGGGACAACTGCTCCAGTTCCTGCTTTTTGTGGGGCCCCACGCTTCAGTGTGTGTGTGTCATGTGGGGGGCACTAAGCTGGCCCAGGGGAGGGAGGGTAAGGGTAACTGAGGAGCCAGGCCATTTGCAGGGTGGTGTTAGGAGTTCGGGGCGCCAGGCTGGCCTGGGGCGTAGCCGCAGCCTGCACTCACCAGTGGGAAGCACATGTTGTATTTTTTTTCTTGCTCGGTATCACATGGCTCGGCTCAGTCTCCCGCAGCGACAGCAGTGACTCTGGCTCATTCCGCCCCTCCCTGCCGGCTCCTGGTGCCCCCCGCTGCCACACCAGCTGCCAGTGTCCCACTGCTGCCACCAGCACCAGGCTGACCCCATCCATTTCCCCTCCGCACGGGATCTCTCCCTTTTCTGAGCACCTCCTCACCCTAGCACAAGTGCTACCCTTTGACTCTCCATCGTTCCTCACCCCCTAGCACTGGTGTCCCCTCCCCACACCAGATTTCACCTGTATAAAAAATGTTAAGGGGGGGGGTCCATACAGGCTGATTTGTCCCAGGCCCCACACCTCTGTAGGGATGGGCCTGCCTGGGGTATTAGCAAAAAGGTGTGGAGACATGTTTATATTGCTTTAATAATGCAAATGTTTACCTACCATCTTTGTTGGTTAGAAATTCCTGAGAAGAAGAAACTATTATTTGGGTATTTTTTAATCTTTCTTAATCCGTGTACAACAGGTACCCCCTAGGAAATACTCAGGTTGTTGTAGCAACAAAAATAACAACATTGTTACTGCTATAGATGAGTACAGATTAAAACAATGTCATCATTTCTCTTCTGATGGCTAGAATAGAGGGTTAACAGGATTAAATTCTTATTTGTCCTTTCTGTTGGATAATTGCAAAAGAACAGGATTAACTCAGGAACTGAATTAATTATCTTGTGTTGTTAAACAGAATAACTGAGGTCATTGTGTGATTTTTAATTAAATTGTTGATTGATTTCCTTTAATTATTTTGAATATTTTATGTAGCTGTGACTTGATATCTTATCTACAATAGTCCTTGTAGAACATTGGAAAATGAATTCAGACAATAGTCCATACAAAGATAGATCTATGTTCAGGTATATCCATACACTATATATCTACATAAGATCAGATACTGCTTCATGCCTACATGGTGGAGAGAGGGGAGGAAAGATGGAGACTTGTGTAGGTCCAGAGGGTGTGGGGGTTTCTGCTGCCCTGGTCATGCATTTCAAGTCTGATGTAACTTAAGCAATTTTTTGTTGTTTTCTGAGATAGATGAAATAGTTCAAAATTGAAACTTCAATTGAAAAAAGATTGAGACAGCATTTTTTTACTGCCCCAGTTTTCCACCAGCTTTAGCTGGGGAGAAGAGGGCTGCTTGCTTGTTTCTCTTTTCTTCTGAAGTGATTATCTTTACAAAATAGCAAAATTGTTTGTTGTTTTCTTACACAGGTTGTTCATTTACCCATTCCAACACCTTCAAGATGATTTCTGTATCTTTGAACAATCTCTGTTCTGCTTATTTCTCACTACAAAAATATCCAATATTCCGGGGTTCAATCCCAACCTAATTTATAATGAAGTTATTCACCTTTTGCATCCTTGGATTATCAATATCACATTGCAGTTTTAAAAAGCACACTAGCACAGAAACTGATTGTCTAACTGTTATGTGCAAGAAATGGAAAAGCAAACAAGGACACTTTGCACAAGCATCCTCAAGACTGCACAGGAGTTTGACTACTCATCTTTGTAGCTACTTGTCTCCAGTAACAAAAGGCCACAAATTACCACTTGTCATGGAAAATCTCCAGGTAACAGGAAGGAGGAATCTGAAATGTTCTCCTCATGGATTTTTCCATAGATCAAAACATCAGTGGCAAAGTTTATGCCCCCAGAACCCACAAAGTCCCTTGGATCTCCTGAATACACAGGATCAATTATGTGTCTCCACCTTGTCTCTCAGATATCTTCCTTCAACACCCAGCATTCAAGATTATATTAATCTTAAATGCTGCCACTGGATTGGTGGAGAGAGAAACCTTGCCCTTCACCCCCTTCTACAGGGAAATTATGAGAATCCTCCACACACAACTCTGGTTGAGGGATACAGTCTGGCATAATGCTCTTTTAGCACCAATCCTACAAAGAGAATGGCAAAGGCAGAGCAGTGCACCTGTGCAGTCCCACTGAAGTTAAAGGGTTCATCTATGTAGTTCTCTTTGTGGGCTCAGGGCTTTGTTTTGTCAAGCAATCCAAATGCATATGTCCTGTTATGTTAGGTTCAAAAAGTAACATGGTTGCGGGAATCTACTCAGCTCACACAGGTAAAATCTGATTAGGACTGATTCTTTATTAGCATGGCTCTAAGAATAAATAGCTCAAGGCTTGAGTTTCTTACATCATCAGAAATTATTAGCAAAATAATTAAATCAGAACAATTTAGGTCCTTTATTTTAACGAGTTATCAAATACATTTTTCCACCAAAAGCAGCAGCTTTACTGCCTGTCAAATTGTGATTAAGAAAGAGAAACCTTGTAACAGGAGATTCCATTGTTATACAATAGAGCTGATAAAATCCTGAGCCTTGTCCTCCCCTTTTCCCCTCAGCCATGATCCATTCTAAATTTGTTTTAATGTAATTTACAAATGGCAACAATCCAACAGCTCATTATGCCCAAACATAAGCCTAAGCAAGAACATTTTTGAACAGCGAGGCATACACAAACTCCAGACCTTAACCTAACTTTGAGAATACACCAAAGTGATTTGTCAAGCTTTAGAACGAATGCAAGCATCCAGCTGTGATCCTAAATAACGAGCCTCTATTGAACAATGAAGTTAAGTGTGAGCCGGCTTTAGTAACTGTCTGCCTCTTTTGTCAGACTGATAACAGAAGCACTTGGCAATGAAAAAACATCTTCAAGAATTTTTAAATTTCATTAAAAATAGAATTAAAGGAAGAATATCAACATTTAGCTGGCTGGGTATAGCAATTCAGTGTTAATTACTTTTTAGAGTACACCTGGTGATTTTACTTCATTAAATTGTCTGAACTGTAGGACACACCTTAATATTCTTCTTGAAATGGGAAGCAGTGGGTCAAGACACTGTCCAGAACATTAAAGAATATTAGCACAACCTCCCTATATTGTGTCAGCTTTCTTTCACTTCCAGCCCAGCAGTTTTGTTCGTCTCTTCCATGCCCAAATTACAATTGTATTTAGGTGAAATTGTACAGTTACATACCATTCTGCATCTGATTTATTGTTCTATCTGAGCCTTTTCCTGCTCTTCTTTGCAAAACTAAAATTGCATCTATATTATCGTTCACCTCAATAATTTTTTTAAAAAATGTGGTTTGACATAAGAAATGTAATCATCTACCTTCAGAAGGCATCTAGTGAAACATGTGACAGAAAGGAATACAAGAGTATACTAAAGTATTGAATTTTATGAGCCAAATCAGCTGAGATAGAATTTAAATAGAAAGATGTATATGATAGTTGGTAACAGTTTAAGAACATTTTACTAGATGCCCAAAAATCTACAATCCCATAATTCAGAAAAAACTCCACACAGATTGAAAAAAAACTGATTTAGCAGGAAGTAAAAGTTGGTATAAAAATTAAATATACAATAAATGGAAAAAGGAGACATAATAAATATAAAATTAGAAGTAAAGAATTGCAGAAAAATAATAAAAGGAAGCCATGGTCACAGGAGAAGTATATAGTCTACAGACAGCAGGAGAGAGAAGCTTGGTCTGTGCTTTACTTTTAAGAAGAATCTATTTCAAAGATTTATTGGTCTATAAAGACAGAGCAGAACCTCAAGTGATAAGCAACTGAATCAACTGATTGTATACAATATCACTGTATTATAAAAATGTAAGGAGTGAGGTCTTTTCTAAAAGCTAATGGTACAGTGGTGATTAATATTATAGTGAAATGTATGTATTAATACTATAGGAGGAATTATGAATACGCATTGTTATATTTTAAACTGTGTGACCGAAGGAACAGTTTCTGCCCAGACAGGAGTGGGGCCAGCTATTAACTTGTCTTCCATGTAAATTAAGTGGGCAGGATCAAAACAATGGAAGATTCATTTACATAGAGGGGATGGGAAAGCCCAGGGCAAGGGAAAACTAGCCTGAGGTAACCCTGCTTCTTGAAACGAGGTAACCCTGCTTCTTGAAACAAGGTAACTGAATGTTGGAAAATATAAACAAAGACAGAAGCCATCTTTGGCATCCATCACTAGATCGACACAAGGGAATAGAGCACTTGCAGCTGAGAATGATGGGTCCTTCAACCAAAATCAAGGGAGGGGTGGACTGAAATCTCTGGAACTGATTATAGGTGAGAAACCTGCTTAGGTAAAGTTCTTCTGCCTAAGAGGACAAGGGAAGCCAGCAACTTATATTTTTGTGGAAAGGCCTGACCAAGGAAAAGTCAGCCAAGACTGGGAAGAAGGATGACTGGTGAGAGAAAACATCCTGAACAACGCCTCTATCTTGCTAAGATTACGTTTTAGAACCATATAGTGTTTTGTTTTACTTGTAAATCTTTCTAACTTCAGTCTTTAGACTTGAGCTCATTTAACCCTATGTATATTTTGTTAATAAGTTTATTTCATTTTTACTATAAGCCAACTCAGTGCTGTGTTTAAAGGAAAGGTTGTATTCACCCTACCCACCCCCAGTTAAGTTTTGTCTCTTTAAAGCAGCAAAGAACCTTATTATTTCTTTGAGCTATCCAGGGGAGGGCTGGACACTTCAGGGCCCACAGTTCTGGGGAAATTTGGGATTGAGCAGGTGTTGAGGTCAACGTGCTTGTTGTTACCAAGGCTGGTGGAAGGCAGAGCGGGGCTGTCGCATCGGAGCTGCTGAGCCAGGGCTAGCTAGCACTCAAACATTGAGGGTGTGACCTGTATGCTGGTAGGATGGTTGTGAGCAGTCCAGGTTTGGAATTACAACAACAAAGCATTTTTAGGCACTCGTGTTTACAGGGCAAATGGTAACAACCCCTCACTGGTCAGGATTGGCACCCTAGAACATCACAAAGGGTAAAACAATTCATGCCAATCAACATGGGTGTCTGGAAAATACATCCCAATAAAAAAGATACTAAGGATATCAAACTAGCTTTTTATGAGATTACAAGTTTTATTGATGTAATATACTTTGACTTCTCTGAGGCATTTGATTTGTTACTGCATAACATTTTGATTACGAAACTAGCACTATACAAAATATCAATGTGGCCCACACTGAGCTGTGTGGGAGAGTGGAGTTTGGTTCCATTTTTTTTGTTTGACATGTAACGCTTTTAAAAAGAGGGGGGATTCAATTACCTCTTGCATTTACCATATGTGGGAGGTATCTTTCGAGGTGTCAGAGAAAATGATATTTAATCAACATAATGTCAGTGAAGCGCTTGTTGTAGCCCTACCACATTTTTTTAAAATCCAAAATTCAACACGTTTTACACAACTGTGGCAAGGCATTGTCTGGCAATATCCTGGACAAACTTTTTACTGAATTAAGTTAAACCTTACTGAATTAAATGTATGTCTCATTGTGGGCAAGGGACTATATGTAATTTCATGGTATGGGGAGACTAAGAACAGAGGATGCAGCTAGGAAATTCACTCACATTGTACAGTCTCCACAGCAGTGTAGCCAGGGAACTGTACAGCCTGAAAATACCTGAGTGAGAAGGGAGAGAGATGTTTGCCTCTGCCCAAGAGAGGGGATGGCTAAGGAGCCAGGAGGCTAAGAGTGGGTGCCCTTGCTGGAACATAAGGGAAAAATATAGGGGCAGATTCCTTGAACTGTGACACCAAAAACTGATGAAAATGTATATGTAGAGATCTGGCCATTTAAAAAAAAAAATTAAAGCATGCAAACCTTTCACCAGAGGTCTCTGACAGGAGGCATTCTTACTTTGCTCTTGGGACAAGGTTACTTTAGATCACAATGTTTTATTTTAAAAGCATCCATTTTTGAGAAATGGAAGAAAAGTTTAATATCACTCTATTTTTCCCCCAAAAGAAAACAATCAGGACTATCTGCTGGAACATTTTAACTGCTTATCTGTAAAGTTCTAGAAGACAGAATTGTAGTTTAATATGTTCTGTTTTCCATTCAAATTACACTAAAGAAAGATTTCCACTGAGTAATAACTAACATATAGACTGTTCATTTAGCAATAGTAGGGATGATTGTTCTGGAAGCAATACCATTGCAGAAGCAGTTCAGGGAAGAAATTGTGCTTCAGAGAAGGTCAGTAATTTGCTCCTGTAGAGTAGAAATCTGCTATTTTCTCTGAGCAGTGTCAGATTACTAACTACCTCCCCAACATGCCAGTATAGGTGTGCTGGCCAGCGCATGGAGGGATGGAGCAAAGGTTTCACCCATTCCCCAACTCCTGGTATCCATTCACTAAATTTAGGCAGCCCCAGATTCCCCTCCCACTGCACCAGAGATGTGAAAAGGCCACAAAAGGGCATTAGCGATTTGATAGTCCTTCTTGTTATACCCCTGGGTGTGGACACATAGGGTGGGCTGAGTACAGCCCCAAGAGCCAAAATCTGCCTTTGATGAGAGTTTTGCTATATACTTCAGCAACTCCATTGAGAACAACTTCAGGTCCAAAGTTAACATTCAGGTTGTGAGTAGTGATTTGATTGGACCAAATTCTCCCTTGATTACCATTCCAGTGTGGAAATGAAAGCAAAATTTGACCTGTGATGTTTTCATCATATTCTTCAATGTCAACATTTCATATTTAGTATATTTCCTCCTAACTGCTATATTCTTTAATGCTAGTTTACAAAAATTAAAATGTCTGGATTTTCTCTGTTTGCAGTATTGGAGCAGTGTTGGTCCCAGGATATGAGAGAGAAACAACAGATGAAATATCTTTTATTGGACCAACTTTTGTTGATGAAAGACACAAGCTTTTGAGGTCCACAGAGCTCTTCTTCAGGTCTATTCTATGGAGCTTGAAAGCTTCTCTCTTTCACCAACAGAAGTTGGTCCAGTAAGAGACATTACCTCACCCACCTTGAATTTTTTCTGCTAAATTCTGCACACCTTAATAGTGATTAAATGACATTTCTTTTTCTCTGCTTTTTCCTCACAACTTTAGGTCTTTTCTCTAAAGCATGATGGTGCAAAACTTGGTTTTGGACAAGCTGGATTCTAAATTATGTAATTGTCCAGTGTAGCAGAGAAACATTTTGCAATTTTTTTCCTTATTTTTAAATCAAAATTAAAAAATTAAAAAACTTTTTACTAGCTCTAGTAGTATAGTATGCAAATAAGTATTCTCACTAGCAAACATCAAAAACTTGGATGTTCATGCTAAGTAAACCAAAAAGGATTGCAGACATGCTCCAGTGAAAATTTACTTTCTAATTTCAATGAATATGTAAGGAAAATTTTTAGAATTTCATCCAATTACATGGCCTGTAGTAATGGTCCCATTTGGCCCTAAAATCTAGTAATTAATCTATTATCTCAAATCTTTTTCTAGTTGGGTTCAAAACAAACTGTACAAGGGCTAAAGAGCAGTTTGGTTTTTAATCTGTTTATAACCCAGTTTGACCTTGTCCATGCTATAGTCTAGTAGGCCCACCAGAAAAAAAAATAAAATAAACTGTTGCATTTTGTTGTGTCGATGAATCCTTACACTAGTGGGCAAAATTCATAGTCTGATAACTCCAACCACTAATGAAATGGTGGGGGAAAAACCCCAAATATTTCAGGACTGGGTCAGGAGTAAAAAGACAATGTGATACGTTGCACAAATCACTTTTTTAAAAATACGCTCTTTGACAATCCACCCTAGCATTTCATTTGCACTTTTTAGGTAATCTTCACAAGGAAAAGGAATAGATTATTATGGAATTTTAGGCATCCAGAAGTATTTTGGACCCTTTTATAGTCTGCCAGAGTCCAACTGTCCATTGGGACATGAGTAATTTGCCCATGAATAAATTTCCAAATAACTTCCCAAATAACTTCCCAGTCTCAGAACTGAACCTGTGCACTAGATCTTGCTTTCAAATGAATTTCATGTGAAATTTGTCAGATAAGTTATTTCTGAGAGAAAATATGGGAAACAAAGAATTTTCAAACCAAACAACTAGCTTGCTCAAATCATGTCAAATATGAAACACATGCTACTTTCAGGTCTAGAGTAAGAGGTTGCTTGTTGGAACAAAGTACGGAGAGTTCTTCCTTTGATTGCCTTCAGGAGTACGGATCCCTGAGTGGTGATCTGTCACAATATATCATTTCAGAGAACCGCACTTATAGCTAAGTAGTTTCACCTTCTAGTACAGTTGTGTTGCATTTGGGGTTGGAAGATTAAACACAATGGGCTCTCCACAGAAATTATGACAAAGTATTTCTGTGATAAAATTAGGATTCAAAACTTTTTCCTAGTGCCTTATCTTGAATCTCCAGGCACTGAGATGTACACCTGGATTTAAATGAATATTTCAATGAACTTCTTGATGGTGGTGGCAAATATCGTATCCTTCCTATAGACAAGTGATACAGATATACTGAATAACTTCCCCATCCAAGGGTTAGCAAGTCCCCCACCTGATAGATGGAAAGACTAAATGTTCCAATTAGTCTTCACCCAGGACGTGCTTTTGTTTCTTTATGATTGTTTACTACAATGTTTGAAATAAACTACAATGTGATTTTCACAATTTAATATGACCTATTTTTAGCAATGCTGAAGGTCTGATTGCAATTTTTTCATTTTACTGTTCAGTATAAGATGAGCATTCACATTTAATCATATCCACAGATTACCTCAATGAATACAAATGTGTTACATTATCTTTAAATAAATGAATGTCAATATGTTCCACGGTAACAGAAGTAATTGCATATTGATAACAGTCATTATCATAAGTCATGGTTGCTGGCAGAAAATGCATTTGTATTTTTTTAATAAGGTGCAATATTATGGTCTGTTTTGAGATGATAGCTTTCTCTTTTCCAACACATGATAGTATATCACTTTAATATAACTGGCAGACCTCGGGAATAGATAAAATGTAAACCTGTGAATTGCAAGATTTTATAGTCTTTTTGAAACTGGGGTGGATGTTATGAGTATCTTAGCAAAGCTAATATGAAGAAATCATTAACTGTTCCAAGATGATGTAATTTCCATTCCATTTTCCCACCGAAGTAGATAACAGTGACTAGCCCCTTACTCTGAACTTGTACATCAGATATTTCAGATTTGGAGCTGTAGTTTATTTCAGCTGGCAAAGAAATCTGAAAGACACTTCATGAAAAAAACACTCCTTTCTTTTTAGAAAATGCAATCCAGATATGTGCCAAATTCTAAAACTGACTTAGGAAAACTGTATTTATTTGCTAGTGGGTAACAAGGGAATAGTAGCACTAAAAGATTAAGGGCATGATTCTCTAGCTATTCAATATCAACAGGAGTGCCGCATACTGCGCTCTGCAGTATCAGGACCTAAATGCAAATCTACAGATTGAGGGCAAACTTTCCTCTGTGATACACACCAGGGAATCTCTTATCCACAACACAACTGTTGCATATTCAGCTCTTATTCCATGTGTGGAATTTTCATTAATATCAATGGGAGTTCCATGCAATGAATGACTGCAGAATATACAATGAAAAGCTGCACTATAAATATGGAGAATTTTGCTTTACCAGTAATTTTAATGGCTGTAAAACTACAAAAATAGTATTTCATTCCATTTTTTTTAATTAATACATTTTGCAAACTTTCCCATTCCAAACATCGCTGTGTTTTTGTGAATTGTAGTTTGAGATTTAGTCTGAGTCTCTAATTATCATTCCCTATGTTCCAAGGCACAATAAGAACACACTGTGGCTTATATTTCTTTCTAGTTAGGGTGAAAGGTGAGAATATTGTTTGGGTGGATTGGGCCTGGCTCTGTCCCAATCAGATAGGAGAGGAGGCCCTAGTGGTTGAGCATGAGCCTTCCCTATGCTCACCCCACACAGTGATGGCTCTTGTCCCACAGGGATAGCAAAACAAGACTGTCTGGCCCCACACTCACCCTGTGCAGTAACAGTTCAGCTCCGGGCCTGCAGAGCTGAGCCCAGGGGTTGTAAAGTGAACCCGATTGGCCCTGCACTTACTCCAGCTCTGTTGCTGTCCTGCATGGTTGGGCCCAGGGGTTGCAGAGTGAGCCTGCTGGGACTTGCACTCACCCGTATGGCTTCACTCTTGTCCCGTGGGGGGTGCAGAGCGAGCCCACCAGACCCTGAATGGACCTCAGCTCCATCCTGTCCTGCAGAACTGGGTCCAGGGGTTGGACAGTGAGCCCAGGAAGATGCAGCTTTATTTTGTCCCACAGTGGTAGTCAGAGCCCAGTTCTCCTCTCTGGCCAATTGGCACTCACTGTTAAAAGGAGGCTCAAGGAGCCCGCCACATCATCCTGTGACACACATCAGGGCTTCCCTTGCCAAGCGTGGCATTTGCACTGCAGGTGTAGCCGGACAATTAGTAAGCTGGTAGATGTGTAGATAAGGGGGGAGGCTGAGCCCCTGTAGCCCAGCCACCTGCTGCCTATGATGTAGGCTAAACTAAGCCAGATTTGATGCTTTTCTTTTTGTCCTGCAAAGAAACATCAAATCAAATTACACAGTACAAATGGAGGTAATGCAATCACCGAATATATCAGCTGTCCTTTGTATAGCAGAGAAGATTAGGTTAATCTCAGCAATTTACTCCTGTAGTGAAAATTCTTCTAAAAACCCTTTTATAAAGGGTTCTTCTAAACTCCTCTACAAATACGATTGTATTTTTAAAACAATGCTCCTACATAGCCTGCTTAACTGAGATGTAAACCCAGAAACTTTCCTCTCAACCACTTTGAAAGGGGCTGTTTAGGAAAGTAAATAATTAAATGTAGATGTAAACTAAAAAGACAGTCAGAAGAAGGCACAGCTCTGTATTGGGAGTGAGATTGCACCATCCAAGGGAGCATTGGGAGACATTCTGCCTTAACAAGGAAGAACACTTCCAGAGCTCTGTACCTGGCAGAGGGTCACACCCATGGCTGGCCTTACCATGAGGCGAACTGAGGCAGACTGAAGTTTTGGGGGTGGGGCCCCACTAGGACCCAGAGTATAGAAAATTGTGTCTGCTGCTGGTGCATATGTATTCTCTCTGCTCTAGATGCACAGAGATGGTGGAGAGCTGTGCTGCAGGAAGGAGGGCACAAGAGATATAACTGGCAGGCAGGTGAAAAGGTGAGAGGTAATAACGGAAAGCAGCAGGAGCTGCAGGGAGAGAGGAGGAGGTGCCTTTTATGCATCTCTCTAGCACCCCCAGGAGCCTGGACTGATTAACACCAGCTTCTCAGGGAGCTTTCTGTTTCCTGTTGCTTCCCTGAACCCACTTGAGGGCAACAGGCAGTCAACTGAAGTAGTTGGGGCCAGTTAGGTCCTTAAGATGCTGATATCTTCCCTCACTCAGGCTCTGCTAGCAGCCTGCTTATTTGGCCCCTTCAGTTGAGTGTTGAAAGCCACTATAGCTAGCACAGAACAGCAGTCATGAGTGAAAGAAGAAAATACTCATCTGGGGCAGCATTCAGAAAAAGTAAAAAAGCAAAGGAAGCTTTTCTATCTAAATTAGAAGGAGCTCTCCTGAGATACATAGACAAATGTTCATGGTGAGCCTTCCAGCCCCAGTGAGGATGAGAGTGGTGAGGAGATGCCTGATCTTCCAGTTAGAGTGCAGGTGACGTAGTAGCTACTGCAGCATCCACATCTCCATCTCAAATGGATGTAACCAGGCACATTCCTGAAGAAAAGTGTAGATCAGAGAAGAGTGTGGTGGAAGTGCAAGAAACAGTGGCTGCTGAGTTTAGTTCCTTAAGTCTAGATGATCCAGGACTGTGGACCCACTTGAGTAGTGGCCTGAGGGACTTCCTTGTACTGAATGGGCCATAGCAAGTGAAAAACTTCATGTTCCCCAAAGACAATGAAAATAGAAGTTTCCACCTAACACATTACTGGCGTGAAATCCCCAATGGTGACTTATTGGAGAGGCCATGGCTTATGTACTCAAAAACTCAGAATGCTGCATACTGTTCTTGTTGCAAACTCTTCAGTCTAATGTTCCAGCCACGTTGGGTTCTACAGGAACAAAGGATTGGAAAAATCTGGCTAGAAATCTGGCATGCCATGAGAAGGCAGAAAATCACCAGAGAGCATTCCACAGGTAGAAAGAGCTTGAGATGAGACTAAGGTTAAAGGCCACCACAGATGATCAGCATCAAAATTGCATCAGAGGCTCTTTACTGGCAAAATGTTCTGAAAAGGCTCATTGCCATTGTGAGAATGCTTGCTACACAAAACCTAGCACTGTGTGGCACTTCAGATCAACTGTATGTGCCAAACAATGGAAACTTCCTTAACATTGTGGAGCTGATGGCTGAGTTTGATGTTGTACTCCAGGAGCATCTAAGAAGAGTCCCCATGCAAGAAATGTACATACACCACTACCTTGGAAAAACAATTCAAAATGAGATCATACAGTTACTGGCAACAAAAGTCAAGCATAAAATTGTGGCAGATCTGAAGTCAGCAAGATATTACTCTGTTATTCTGGACTGCACACCTGACATCAGCTATACGGAACAAATTACTTTAATGGTGCATTTTGTAACAACAACAGAACCTAGTGAAAGTGTCCCTGCAATGGTGACTGTCAGAGAGCATTTTTTAGAATTTATTGACATTGATGATATTACAGGAGCTGGTATGACAAATGTGCTTCTTAAAAAGCTGGAAGATATGGGAATTGCAGTAGCTGACATGAGAGGAAAGAACAGAGGAATACAGACAGGGATCTGAGAGTTAAATCTTGAGCTTTTTTTGTCCCATGCAGTTCTCGTTCATTGAACTTGGTGGTCAGTAATGCGGCATCAGCTTCTAGTGAGGCTGCTGAATTTTTTAATGTAATTCAAAGCATCTATGTATTTTTCTCTGCATCAACTCATCAATGGAAAATTTGGAAGCGATATCTGGGAACATCCTTTTTGACACTGAAACCACTGAGTGCCACACAATGGGAAAGTGATTAAGCCTATCAAGCACCAAACTGGGAAGATAGATGATGCCATTGTTGCTATTATGGAGGATAATCCTATGACAGTGACTGTTCATGGGAGAAGAATAGCAGAGGGAAATGGAATTACCAGAAACATACATACCTTCAAATTTCTGTGTGGCTTAGTGTTGTGGCATGTATACTGTTTCAAATAAATGTTGTAAGAAAAAGAATCTAAGGTGTTGACCTTGATATATCTGGAGAAATGGAACAACTGGACAAAGCAAAATCATACCTACAGTCTTACCAGTCAGATGAGAGATTTCAAAACATTCTGAAGAGTGAACAGAAGTTGGCAGAGGAACTTCACACTGAAGCTATTTTCCCACCCATTCAAAAATGCAAGTCACTGAAGAAGACATTTTGATTACGAGGCACTGAATAATTCCATAAGAAACCCCAAACCACAATACAAAGTTGAATTTTTTAACCAGGTTCTAGATCAGGGGTAGACAACCTATGGCACGGGTGCCAAAGGTGGCATGCGAGCTGATTTTCAGTGGCACTCACACTGCCCGGGCCCTGGCCACCTGTCTGGGGGACATTTTAATTTAATTTTAAATAAAACTTCTTAAACATTTTAAAAACCGTGTTAACTTTACATACAACAATAGTTTAGTTATACATTATAGACTTATAGAAAGAGACCTTCTAAAAACGTTAAAATGTATTACTGGCACACAAAACCTTAAATTAGAATGAATAAATGAAGACTCGGCACACCACTTCTGAAAGGTTGCCAACCCCTGTTCTAGATTGTGCAATACAATCAGTTGAAGAACATTTCATGCAGCTCAAGGAACACGCAGTATATTTGGGATGTCGTATGACATTACAAAACTCCTCACTATACCTGAAGAAGACCTACACCAGCAATGCAGGGCACCTGAGACAGTGTTGACACGTGATATTGATGCAAGTGATTTAGGTGATGAACTGAAAGCCCTTTCAAGATATATTTCAGCAGGATCAAATCCAAAGGCCGTTCTGGAATATATGTGCACAAATAGGTTGATCACCCTCTTTCCAAATGCTTTTGTGGCTCTGTGCAGACTTCTAACACTTCCTGTAACAGTTGTAAGTGGAGAACACAGCTTCTCCAAGCTGAAGTTAATAAAAACACATCTATGCTCCACAATGACACAGGAGAGACTGATCGGCCTTGCAACCATCTCAATAGAGCATGTGTGGGCCCAGACTGTGGATCTTCAGGAAACAGTTCAAATTTTTGCAACCAAGAAGGCATGGAAAGCACCACTTTGATTATTCAAACAGATAAAAACGTGAGTGTTTACTATGAAAACAAGGTAAGTTACATTTGCTGTTCAGGTGTTTAAAAGTGAAGTGTTATTTAAAATTTTTGAACAAGGCATTTTAAGTTGTTAGTTCTCCTTTATTGGGGTAGGTAGCAGAACAGTACCATGAGAGGAGTAGAACAGGAAGAAGGAAGAATTGAGACTTTTCAAAGTTTTGGCCAAAGCGAGGTGGCATGGGGGTGTCATTTGAGCTACCCATCTCAGGTGCCAAAATGTTGTGAGCCAGCCCTGGTCACACCTGCTGCTATGTTTATTTATGCTGTAAAAGGTGCAGCGTACTCTCCACTGTCTACCAGCCTTGCTCCATGGCAGCAAAGGTGGCGGCATGGGCTGGAAGACCTGACCAGTATTCTGGGTATGTACTTGAGCATCTAGCCCACGTTGCTACAGCTTGGTCGCTATTGTTATTTGAGTGAGCTAGATCAAAGCTAGCTCCGGTCTGTCCATATCAAATCTCTGATTGCAGCATAGGCACACCCAGTGTAGAGGGAGAGGTAGACCAAGGCCCTATTTCCCCTTCACCTTTTCCCATCTGGTTTGAGGAAGTATTGAGGAAGCTCTCATCAGAGTTCAGGGCCTGCAATTCTCCTTGGCCCTTTGTTTTGTCTTTTGCTCATTACAAAACAAATATAAATATGAAGGAATTGCACAAACATTGTAGGAGTAAGACTTAAAATGAAGCTTGATAAAGGTCTGCTGTTCCTTTCATTTTGCAGCAGGATTATCACAGACTACGTAAACGAGGTGAACTTGCAGAAAGCCTCAGCGTTTACAAAAGCATACACAAGGTAAATCCTCACTCCCCCGGGTGTTATTATGAGGAAGGTGAAGTAACTGTAAACAGCATCTGTTAAATTTCTATGTTATAAAGCTTTATTTGGCAGAAAATGGCTAAAAGAGAATCATCTAGACTGGTAAAGCACAGAACATCAGTAGGGTTCAAAACAAATTATGAATTCCAGCCCCCCCCCACCCCCAAATGTCTTGAACTTTAGAATAAGGCTGCTGTTAGTCTTTCAAGATGGTAGCAGCACCTGAAAATATATGAAAGCAAAACTTTTGCTTGAAGAGGGAGCAACTGCTAAATTTTGCAAAGCTCATACAGTATCTTCAGCACTTACAGGACTCTGGAATTATATCTAAGGTTAGCTGGAGTGAATGGAGAATCCCTTTAGTGCCAATAATGAAAAACAATGGGGTTGTCTCTATCTATGGTGATTTCATGGTTACCATTAACCTAATATTGCATGTTGATTTACCTAGTGTGGAGAATACACTTTTTTGACATTAGCCAATAGTAAGCAAGACCAACCTAGCCCAAGCTTGCAAATGGAAACTGAAAACAATGAGAAGCACTACCTCACGAATAACAGATATAAGGATTTATTCAATATATTGGCTAGTGGTAATAACAGCATCAATATCTATTACTTGGCAGCAAGCCATGAACTATGTGTTACAGGGTATTTCTGACAATCAATATTACTTGAATGGTATTGGTCACAGGAATAGTGATGAAAGGCACCTTAAGAACCTCCTAAATTGCTTACAAGGCTGTTGGAGAATGGTCTTTGACTATTTAAAGGGATACTACCTTGTAACTATACACTTCATCCATGTATGGGGAGGGAAGGCATTGTGCCCTCCTCCCACCACTAATAGAAACCAGAATAAGGGTCACGCAGAATCTAGCCCCAAATTGACCAAAGGTCTATCAACAGAGAGTTTGTTGTCCTGATAAAGAGAACCCCGGACAGTCTTTTGAACAACATATTCTTGCATTCATTTCTGTGGACCAGTTTCTGCCTACCTGGCCCTTAAGCAGGTGCCCAGTGGTGGAGGGCATAAGGAGATTCTCACTGCCTTTGTACAGCCCTATGCAAGGGCCAGGCCAAAATTCAGTCCTTTTGTTCATGGCAGTGAAAGGTCTGCTACCTCCCTACTCCCCTGAGGGTGCATGTCTCCCCAAAGAGGACAGGGAGGAAGCAGGACCATGGTTCTTACCTCCCTACACATTTGCCAGAGGAGCTGCAACTCACAAAGGGATGTAGCAGCAACTGTCTCATAGCCTCTGTGCTCTTGCAAGGTCAGGAAAAAAAAGAAGGTCTCCCCATGTAAGATGGCCACCGGTGCTCCCCCTGAACAATGCAGCTCCACCCCGTCCTTTACTGTGTCTGTGTCTAAATGACACCACCTAGCTCTTTGCTCTGTGAGGTTCTGAAACTAGAGGATAAGGTTAGGAAAGTATGTTGTGGAGTTAGAATACCACCCAGGCAAACTGGTCATTTCAACATTATTAAAAGGTGCAGCAAAACAAGAGTAATTATAATTATATATTTTAATAATTTTATGAGCCAAGGCTATTACTGAGAGAGGTTTGGCTCCCTATAACCAAGATTGAAACTAGCTTTCCTTTGAAAGCCTGATTTCTGTTCTCACTCATGCACGTACATCCCCAACTTTACCAGAGCTTAACTGATCCAAGTGAATTTCCACATGGTATTGTGAGGATCAATTAACGAATGTTTGTGCACATAAGCATTATCATTATGTTTCCTCTGCAGCTTGGAGGAGCAAACATTTCTTCCTTTATTCTAGCCTTACTGCCTTACCCAGAGCGGGAGACTCTCAGGGTTTATCAAAAGAAAAGGTAGGACACAAAGAAAGAGAAGGGTAATGTCCAGCAGAAGCGATGCTTTCTGCAGAGGGAGAAGCAGATTTTTAAAAGGAAAGAGAAGTTACACAGAAGAGCAATGGCAGTTTTAGGTTTAGCAGGAGAATATTGCTTAGTGGTGTCAATAAAGCTGATTCATTATTGTGCTAAAGCCCATTTTATGTCAACAGTGGTGGTGCAAAGGGCCCACAAGGCAGGCACCCTGAGTGAAGGAAGCTCTTACACCCCGCACAAACTAGCTCCACCAGTTGTGTCACCTCCACAGCAGACCTAGACACAGCGGGACATTTCAGGGGTGGAGCAGGCATGCCAGGGGTGAACCTGCACCCTTGATTTACTAAGCTCCCGCAAAGTCCTTATGGATTAAAGTAGGTCCTTCAAGCTCCCGAACTGGAGAAATACAAACTGCCTCTCCTCTTTCCCTGATCTTAATGGCAGCTGGCGTAAGCCATAGACTGGTGCAAAGCAATCCAAAGATTTGCAACAGGATTGGGGCACAAAAAATGGTGTTTGTCAGCTCTGTGTTGTACTTTACTGTTTGGAATTTTCATGGAGTTGAGAATTGTTGATAGTACATTTTGTAAGAACAGGGCTTTTCCTGAGCAGAGAAATCACTATGTATTACACTGTGTGTATATTTATTTTATATATAAATAAAATGAAGATACTGAATTTTCTAATATTTTCCTGCCATATGAGACATCTCATTTGGACCTGCCATATATTTTCAGTAAATGTGTGCACTAAGAATCTCAATACACAAAACTTACCATAGATAGAAAAATACTTTTATGGAAAGTTGCATTTTTTTTCAGCTATAAATACTGTCAGTTTTCTGTGCAGCAATGTAGTTCCTGCTATCCAGTATCATTTTCTGGAGTGCACTTTCTCTTAGCCTTGCAGTAAGTATAAAGGCCATTCTTTGAAGATAATAACCTTTCTGCTAGAAATTAATCTTTTTGAAATGTTCTCTATTTTCTGCCGTCTGCTATTCCCCTACAGTCAATATTCTCCTATTCAAGGTGACTCAGTCAGTTTCATTTTTAATAATAAGGAATCTACAGTGATAATTAGCTGTTCATGCTTCTGTGTGTTTTCTGGGAAAGTGATTTTTCTTCTATATGATTAATCTCCTCCAATTTTACTAAATGTTTGCAAATATTCCAGTTACAATTAGGTCTGAGATGCTTCATACTTACGTTATTTTCTGTCAGTGTTTTCTAACATCTGTTTAATCAATTGTTTGGGAACTAAATGCAGTTATGCATGCAAATAGGAAGAGCAAGTATGTTAAAAAGAGCCAATTATGAACTGAACAAACCAGTTCCTATGACCAGCATATCCAATTTTTCAAGGCTATTTCTTATAATTTACAGGATTCTGTACATCTTACAAGGATCTAAATTAACTGTAATAATTCAAGAAAGGGACCTAGGCATCATAGACAACTCAGTGAAGATCTCTGCTCAGTGTGCAGCTGCAGTCAAAAAAGTGAATAGAATATTAGGTTGTGTGATAAGATGTTCACTGAAGACATGCCCTGAAACGTTTAAAATGATGTAGATCGAGCCAATTAAATTTATAGGCCACACCTAGTGAAGAGACTGGACTGACTGAAGATGATTAATGGCTAATAAAGCCCAGCTGGGGAGGAAGCTGGGTAAGGTATAAAGCCAGGAAGTTTGCAGCAGAAAGGAGCTGCAGTGTGAAAGCTAGCAGTCACCCTCTGGGCTTAGAGAAAGAAATGGAGGAAGAGGCGAGAGGAGCTAGAATCTGAGGAAGAAGACCTGGGATCCTGGCCCTGAGGGAAGTGTCTATCCAAGAGGGTGGAGAAGAAAGCCTGTAGAGTAGGAAGCAGCCCAGGGAAAGAACGGCAAGGCACAAGATAGAGACTGTGCAGAGCTGGGCTGCAGCTCAGAGCAGTGGGTGAGCCCAGGTTTCCTTACTAGCCATTGGGAAATGGCAAAGAATTGTTGGAAATGCTAAGAGATCAGCTGGTCAGAGGGATTTCGACACCTCAGCAGAGGAGACTATATTATGACCTCGCCAGAGGACAGAACTGCAAAGAGAGGAAGCACCCTGAGTTGCAGAGAAAAAAGCCAGAAGGCAAACAAATGACAGAAGGAGGTGCCAGACAAGACCTGATTTCCCCAGACATAGCCACAAGGATGTGTCCTAACACTGAGTGAACTCATGACGGGCTACATAAGGAATAAAACTGAGAATATTGTAATCCTTTTTATAGAAAACAATGGTATGGCCTCACCTGACATACAGTGTGCTGGATGGCTCACCCATCCTCAAAATGCACATTGTGGAAGTAGAGGGGATTCAAGCAAAAGCAAAAAAAATGATCAAAGTAGGGTGACTAGATGTCCCCATTTTGGGGTCTTTTTCTTATACCAGCTCCTATTACCCCCTGATACCATCCCAATTTTTCATATTTGCTGTCTGGTCACCCTAGATCAAGGTGCTAGAAAACCTCATTTGAAGACATGTTGGAAAACATTAAGATTGTTTACCTTAGAGATATGAATAAGATGAGACATAAAAATATATAAAATAATGAATGGTATACAAAACTTCTTCCCATCTTATTACATAAGAACAAGGAGACACTTAGTAAATATAAAAGTTGGGAAATTCCAAGCTGATAACACTGGTCTACAATTTTTTAGAAGTCGTCTGCTTCAGAGATAAAATGTGATATTTATTATGTATTTTGATGTACTGAATTCAAATATGACAATTAAACAACTGATTGGCTACTGTTTCTAAGATATTTAAGTTTTTACATTTTATGTCTATGTGTTGTGACAAAGCTCCAAGTCTGTACTTGTGGGTCCTGCGCTTCCTGGCAGATTTAGGGGCCTCAGAAACTCATCTAGGCCCCAGAGTGACCTCCCTTTCTCAGTATAATTGGCAAGAGTCACCACCTAGTGAGTTGCCTTCATCACAGGCCGGTATGGAAGATGGAAAAAAGGGGGGAGCCCGGGCCCGCCCTCTACTCCGGACTCCAGCCCAGGACCCTAATAGTATCAGCTAAGATGGCTGACCTTTTAGGCACAAAACACAATACAATTCCCTGGGCTACTTCCCCACAGCAGTCCCTGCTTCTTCCAACTCCACTTCACCCTTACCTCAGGGCTTCCTTCCTTCAGTATGATATGTTGTCCTACACTCAGTCTCACCAACAGCATAACTTCCTTCCACAGCTCCTGACACCCACACCCACCTGACTAACTGGGAGGTTTTTATCTGGTTTCAGCCAGTCCCTGATTGGCTTCAGGTGTCCCAATTAGGCTAGCTGTTTCTACTCCTTTCTAGAAGGTTCTTAATTGGCCTCAGGTGTCTTGATTGGCCTGGAGTAGCCTTTGTTTGGCTATCCAGGGAACAAGGACCTGCACATCCTGAGACTAATATACCTGCCTTCCAGCACTCTCCTATATCCTTCTGGTCTGACTCCATCACAGTATATTGTGTAGATAGTAGAGTTTTAATCATAAATTGTAAACCTAGGTCTTTTCATGTGTTTATGGTTGCTTTACATGATACTATTTCACCTGTCCTGTTTATGTAACACTTTAAAAATCAGCAAAAGGGTTATATAAATAAAATGTATTATGAAACAAAAGGCAAAAAAACTATCATGTACATAGTTTAGTCCTATTCAGTGTCTACTCGGCACTTCTTGGCTTGTCTCTTGTCTTCATTAAATGGAGCATCTCTTGTCACTGTCCAGCAATAGTCTGCAAGCATTGATGGGCTCCATTTGCCCTGATAGCGTTTCTCCATTGTTGCAATGTCCTGGTGAAATCGCTCGCCGTGCTTGTCGCTCACTGCTCCGCAGTTCGGTGGAAAAAAATCTAGATGAGAGTGCAAAAAATGTATCTTTAGTGACATGTTGCAACCAAGGCCTTTGTATGCCTTGAGGAGGTTTTCCACCAACAACCTGTAGCTGTATGCCATGTTGTTTCCGAGAAAATGTATTGCCACTGACTGGAGGCTTTCCATGCTGTCTTTTCCTTGCCACGCAGTGCATGGTCAAATGCATCATCTCGAAGAAGTTCACGAATCTGAGGACCAACAAAGACACCTTCCTTTATCTTAGCTTCACTTAACCTTGGAAATTTTCCACGGAGGTACCTGAAAGCTGCTTGTGTTTTGTCAATGGCCTTGACAAAGTTCTTCATCAGATCCAGCTTGATGTGGAAGGGTGGTAACAAAATCTTCCTCAATTCAACAAGTGGTGGATGCTGAACACTTTTCCTCCCAGGCTCCAATGACTGTCGGAGTGGCCAATCTTCCTTGATGTAGTGGGAATCTCTTGCACGACTATCCCATTCGCAGAGAAAACGGCAGTACTTTGTGTATCCAGTCTGCAGACCAAGCAAGAGAGCAACAACCTTCAAATTGCCACAAAGCTGCCACTGAAGTTGGTCATAGTTTATGCACCTCAAAAGTTGGTTCATGTTGTCATAGGTTTCCTTCATATGGACTGCATGACCAACTGGAATTGATGGCAAAACATTGCCATTATGCAGCAAAACAGCTTTAAGACTCGTCTTCGATGAATCAATGAAGAGTCTCCACTCATCTGGATCGTGAACAATGTTGAGGGCAGCCATCACACCATCGATGTTGTTGCAAGCTACAAGATCACCTTCCATGAAGAAGAATGGGACAAAATCCTTTTGACGGTCACGGAACGTGGAAACCCTAACATCACCTGCCAGGAGATTCCACTGCTGTAGTCTGGAGCCCAACAGCTCTGCCTTACTCTTGGGTAGTTCCAAATCCCTGACAAGTTCATTCAGTTCAGCTTGTGTTATGAGGTGTGGTTCAGAGGAGGAACAGGGGAGAAAATGTGGGTCCTGTGACATTGATGGTTCAGGACCAGAAGTTTCATCCTCTTCCTCTTCCTCGTCTGACTCAAGTGAGAATGATTCTGGTGCATCAGGAACCGGCAGTCCTTCTCCGTGGGGTATTGGGCGTATAGCTGATGGAATGTTTGGATAATGCACAGTCCACTTTTTCTTCTTTGACACACCTTTCCCAACTGGAGGCACTATGCAGAAGTAACAATTGCTGGTATGATCCGTTGGCTCTCTCCAAACCATTGGCACTGCAAAAGGCATACATTTCCTTTTCCTGTTCAACCACTGGCGAAGATTTGTTGCACAAGTGTTGCAGCATATGTGTGGGGCCCACCTCTTGTCCTGATCTCCAATTTTGCAGCCAAAATAAAGGTGATAGGCTTTCTTAACCATAGTGGTTATACTGCACTTTTGTGATGCAAAAGTCACTTCACCACAAACATAGCAGAAGTGATCTGCACTGTTCACACAAGTACGAGGCATCTCTGCTCACTTTGGCTAAACAGAAATGTGTCCCTTTGCAAAATCAAACACTGACAAATAAGAGAGCACGACACTGTATGATTTCTAGAGCTGATATAGTGCAATTTGTTTAGCAGAGTGATGTAAGCTTCGTTATGATTGCATCATCCATGACTTCTAGGAATAATATGATGCAATTCATATCATGTATGATGCAATACCAGCTTCAGATTGCATCATTCATTGTTTTGCCTAAAAAGCAAGTACTGTCCAAACCCAATCATAGATTTATTCATAGATCCAGTCAAATATGTATTTTAGTCATTTCTGGTTTAAACTGAGATCCCTTCCCTTTATAATTCACTTATCCTCCGCCATTCCTATGTCAAGGGTCGTATATACTGACCCAATAGCATATCTTGAAAACTAGAGCCAATCAACAATTTTAAGCATCATTTTCGTTCTCAGTGACCCAGAATTAGTAAAGTTTGACTACATTTATTTCAGAAGCATTTTGGCTGTAGAGCAGTGTAAATGGACACATTTTTTCACACAATGTATTATTAGGTTCAGAAACTCTTTAATACAGGAAATGTCTGAACTTAGCTATCAGAGGAAGGATGGTCTGTTGATTAGGGTGCTAGACTGAGATTTGGGGGATCTAGGTTCTATTCTCTATTTCACCACAGACTTCCTGTATAACTTTGGGCAAGTCACACAGGGCTTTTGTATAGACTGATTTAGTGCATAGGGAGCTGTGGTGTGAATCTACAATGTGCTAAATGCTTGTGTGCATTGAACATTGGGAGAAAAAGTATCCTATAGTGTGTACATTTTAAAATTTTAAAAATGCCGGTGAAATTACAGAGTATTTCAGTTTCAGATACTTCTTTACATTCTGTAATTCTAAAGAGGCTTTGGGGTTTTTTTGCTTTTTCAACATAGAAGCTAGTTTGTAATGTGTTTGAGATGGTGACAAATTAAGTTTTCTTTCTAAGACTCATTAAGAAATTTTTCTTGCAAACATAGGGATCCTGATTCTGATATCATTTAACTGACTTCAGTGGTGTTAGTCCTGTTTTACCTGAGTGTAAATGAGGTCAGAATCAGGCCTGAATATCTGTTATCTCCCAAACTGCGTAACTGCCACAATGGCAGATGTACAAGAAATTCATTTGGTATGCATGCATCATCTAGTATGTACTCTATATTGCTGTATTATTTCAGACCATGAAACAGATTGACATTCTTCCCATGAAATGCAAGCATGTTATATGTTATATATGATTATTTACACATTTTTCAATAAATATTTAATTTTTAAAATTATGGCAAAGTTGTAGTACACAGAAATAAAATCAAAAGTAAAATAGTTTCTTCTTCCATAAGTCAGCACAGTCTGCTGGTTTTTTTGATTTTCACAGGATTACAGACAGAACTTTAGCTTTAATATGATACTTAGGGCTTGGCTACACTTGCAGATGTAGAGAGCTTTCGGTTAAACCAGTCTTCGGAGAGCGCACCAGGGAAAGCGCTCCAGTCTGTCCACCTTGGCAGCTGCAAATGCTAGTGGCACTTGAAGTGGCATTGACAGCAGTGCATTATGGGTAGCTATCCCACAGAGAACCTCTTCCCATTTTGGCAGTGTGGCTCGTAGCCTTTCTCTGCACCTATTCCAGTTTGAATTCATCTTTCTGAATCATGGGAAACCACGTGGAGCATATATAAAATCTGTTAATTGACATAGTTTCCTGTGACCTAGCTGTCCATTTCTCCAAACTTGCAAGAATGTGCTGTTCATTTTAGTTTTCTAAGTCACATCACTACTCCTGCTGCAGATCAGCTACGAAGCAGCAATTAGAAAGACTGCAGCAGCTGGTCACAGAAAAATCAGAAGATTAGAGTGAAAGGACAGAGAAGGAAAAGACTTCAGCAACATAGAAGGTTAAAGAATATTTGAGGATGTCCTCCACAAATTCTTCATTATCTTTAAAAGTGTATTGGATGTTTCCCCTGGGGCGATAGTCTTTTGGTTTGGGTCTGCTAAATAGAACTTTCTATTTAAAAGTTGGCCTGTACAGAACTCTGCTCTCGTATGCCATTCCCTCTGTGATCCATTATTGAGAGACTTAAGCCTTTTACCACGCATTTCTGTAAAAAAGATGGAAAAAGAAAATGTGCACATGGGCTGATCACTGGGCAGCTTACAGGACTCCTTTGTTTAAAAGAAAGGCCTCTGAAAATGACCTACAGGACCATAACCAACTACTATAGTGTGACTCAGAAAAAAAAAAGACTGAAAAAGAAAAGTCAACTAGATTTAGTCCATTTCAGTTCTTTGGAAGAAAGCTATATTTGTGAGGCCTGATTCTGATTTTATATGCTCATATATATGGGGGTAACCCTGGAGTAACTCTATAGTAGTAATTGGAGGTACACTTGTACAAAACTTATTTAAGTGAACTGAGAATCAGGACCACCATATATATATACATATCTATAGATAACTAGATACACACACACACACACACACACACACACACACACACACACACACACACTAAATTGCCAGAAAAACTAAATACATATATAGTTTATCTGGCAATTCAATGATCCTCTAAGTGGCTAATTTTCCTGGCCAAGTCCTCTCTTAATAAGATCTCCTTCAGATTTCTTAATGTTATTCCCAAATTAGTAATTATAGATCAAACCCTGCTGACTTATTCAGGACAGTAGTTTATTGACTCCAGTGAGACTTCTCCTCTGCCAGGCCAGCACAATTTGGCCTTCATTTAGCAGTTCTACATATTGACAAATTTCCTTTGTTGTAATTCTTGAAATGGCATGAGAAAGTAATTGTAGACATATAGTAATGTTGCACTGTTTGATATCAGCAGATATTTATTTGTTGTTTATCTGTAATTGTCTTTGATGTAGATATATTTCCACAAAGTTCTCATTTAGTCAGCAGGCTAGTACTACTTTATGTAAGTAAAAGTGAGAGAAGCAGGCCTTTAATGATTAGTCAAATCTAGAGAGAAAAAGAACATGAACTAGAGAAAAAAATGGAGTCAGGGTTCCTCTTTTTCCATATTTTTTTCTGTTGACTTAATTATAACCAATTATTCCATCAAAAGTGAACTTTCAGTTTTTCTTCATCTGGTGTCTGAGGACTAGTTAACATGGAATCAAAACTTCACTTTTTATACTCTCAACAAAAAAATGTTTATTTCCTACTCAAACAATCATCTGTATGTTAAAATACAAGGCTACAGTTGTAGGTGTAATACAAGCATCTACTTTGAAGATGTCCAGTTCATGTCTTCTTAACTGGATCTGCCTGGAGAAGTCCAGAACTGTGTGGACTTGCCTGTCCAATAAAAAAATTAGTTGTCGTTTTTTCATCATTTTGAAGTCTCATAAAGTAACTCAGCCAAGACTTAAATCCATTTGACTGTCTGGTTCCACAGAGCCTTCTTTCAAGCCATACATTTTTACATTATTTTTTTAACTTGGTTATCTAGATTCCCGCTTTCTACATAAAGCTGTCTTTAATGAATGTGACAAACACTATGGAAGATTAAGTTGAATTCAAATTAGAAAATAGACACAGATTGAAGGTTATTTAGCTATTGGAATAAACTACAAAGATAAGTGGTGGAGTCCCCATGTCCTGAGGTCTTGAAAACAAAATGGTATTCCTTTCCTGAAGATATACTTTAGCCAATCACAAATATAGGACTGGGTAAAATGTAATGGCCTGTAATATACAGGAGCCTGGACCAGATGATCTTATGGTGCCTTCTGTCCTTAAACTCTATGACTCTGAGTTTTAATTCCTCAAGCATGTTTTTTTCAGTCATTGTACTGGCCTCTAAGATTTCATATTTACCATATCAACAACACATCAAGTTTTTGTTCAAAATACTGTTTCATAGATCTAACTGCTTGTTTACAGTGGCATGCTAGTGTAGAATCCATGCTCACAGGATCTCCAAGGAGCAACATAAAGGGCATGAAGGAAAGATGCCGCCATAGGGTACATTCTGGCAGCATTCTCCACAGCTTGCCAATAACACACACTGCAAAATTCTCTAAAGGTCAGAACTGTTTACATCCTTCAGGATTTTACTGAGGTTTACCCAGAAGAGTAAGGCAATGGACCAGATCCTCAACTTGTGTAAATCAGCAGTTTCACACATTTACACCAGCTAAGAATCTGACTCTGCTAGATCACATCACTCCAACAAGCAGAAAAAAGGGAGGGGAAAAAAACTCAGAGATTAAACACTGAGCTAACCCTACTACGCATCCTGCCAACCAATAGCAATGCACTATGGTAGATGAGTGACATGAAAATAGGTCCCTTCAAATTAACTGAGCAACCACTAAGCCTCCTTTATCAAGCCATAAAATGGTCCCCAGTTAAATAGCTCAAGCCATAGTTGCTTGAACTAAGAATGCTACCACACTCCCTGGCTTGATGTGGATTCCATGAATATAGAGGGTTTACAATTTGGTTAAATGGCTGTCAGCACTGCCACTATAAAAATTCTTCCAGCACCTCTGCGCTCAAGCTGAAGTAGAGGCATAGTCCTGGAAATGGGAATTTAACCTCTTGATAGATCAACCTCACTTTAGCTAAATAAACTATAGAGTTTTCAGATTTTTTCTAACATTCAGTTTTCAACTGAATAATTTTTTTAAAATTGTTGTGTGACGTGATAAGCCCAGGAAAAAAATCAGTGCTTTATTCTTGAAAAATTCCCCTCTTAGCTCCTGCAGCTCATCAGAACCCTTCACTCAGTTCTACTGGCAGAAGTATGACTATTACCAACGTACTGTACTTATTGAAGTTGTACTGAAACCCAAAAAGGCCTCTTTCAAAGCAGAACTGGTGTTATCTTTTAATACACTTTCAATGAAGAAATACTAATGGAAGTGTCAGTTTCTAAATTTTCTGTGAGCCCCTTGCTGAACCTGCATTTATGACAGAAAACAAAGAAATAATAAGAATGTGGAAACAAAACAATAAGGATGATAGTCAAGAGAAATGGATACCAACCGTATTTGGCTAACAGTGTAAGAACCAGTAAAGGTTAGCTGTCCTGTATGCAGGCCAGCAATGTCCTGCAAGTATTTTAACTAGGGTCTCTTCCAAAAATGTTCCCCATTAGCCTGTGATGTTAAGCTATATGTACCATGGGATGTGGGCTAAAAGAAAGGGAGAGTGAAGGACTAAATAAGATCACTGTGCCATGAATAGTCCACCTATGCAAAGTATGGGCAAAGGTTGTTCTGAGTCCAAGATGCACCTGTGATTTTATTTACTATCCATGGAAACCTTGTCTAAGAGAAATCACACTGTAAAACTGGAGGACAGGGCTCTGCTTAAGCTACAAAGTAGTCATGTGTGGATCAAAAAAAACAACGACAACTGCCCTGATTCTTAGCTGCACTATCTAGGTAAGGTTGTCATAGTCTGTGTAAACTAGTTGTCAAAATTCCTCTGTAAATGTAATGTGCAATGTTTCCCTGATTAAAAGGAGGTTTTAACCATAGCATCCCAATCTGTAACATCTAAGAGAGGAACAGATTTCCTCCTCTATTTTTCCAAGATGCATAGCATTCCAGAATGACTTTTGAATACTCTTCCTTGCCACTGGGATCTATAATCTGTCAAATCATCAGGATTAGGATAAACCCTGTCTGGGCAGTAACAAGGCCAATAGGACTTCCTCAGATCAAGCACAGCCAAGAGATTTCCTTATGGCTGACTCACTACCTTCCTGCTCAGGTAAACTTATACTCTACTCACTATTGGGAGTGGCTAAAATGCCACAATAATTGTCATTTCCTTGCTACTAATTTTTCCCTACTGAATTATATCATGCTAGTGAACAGAATTTAATACAAAGAGAGAGACTCAGGGGTTTATACGCTGCTGAGCTTGTATTTGCATTTTTCACTCCACAAAATGTCTGACTATATTCTTACCACTTGTTGTCTGATCAAAATTATAAGGATTGGAAATGGAGATTTTCTCTTTAAACACACATCTTAGCAATGTTGTAATGAAGGGGAACATGCACCATTGCTAAACGGGAGTATGATGAAGGGTCATTTCTTTAGAATTGCCTTAGTATAGTACTAGCTTTCTAATGAAGGGAAAGCAATCATATAGTTGCAGTGTGCGATTAACACAACTTGAGACAAATTTCCATACCAGTTCAATATTATGCCTTTCCCTAAACAGTGCCTACCACTGTGCTAAATTATGTGCTATAGACAAAAGTAATTAGTGACATAAAACTGATTTTACTGGAATTTTCAGGCTAAACTTAAACTGTGGACTCAGAAGAAAAAAAGACAATGCTATATTAATCAGTCAAAACAACTTAGTTTCCAGTAAGCACAAAGAAAATTATTTTCTCGTGAAATAGATTGTTCCCTTATGTCATCTGCAAGATATAGATGAATTTCATTTAAAAAAAATAATTCTAACACACAATATAAATGGACTGCCCAATATTATATCAATTCACTAAATTAATATGCCACTGAAAGCAAAAAGAAGGAAGAGATAAAACATGTTGAACCTGTAATCTCTTATCTTAAGAAACACTGTCAGTGTAAAATGAACTGAAATTGAGACTGCTCAATATTGTTGCCTGCTATTTTAGACTGGGTGTCCTACATTGCATTGTTTGTACTGTACTGCCATATACTGAACAACATTATGGGGTACCATCAAGAGAAGGAGATACGTGTATTGTGGTGCTAGCCCATGAGGGAAATTTCAAAATAAAAAATAAAACTATATGAGTTTATAAAAGGGCACAGCAGACAGGCTAATGTTTCTTCAGGCTTCAGGGCTTGATTCACCATTCTTTTGGTCTTATATTTATGTAACTCCAGTGACTGACAAATTTCCTTATATAATGTACATATTAGATTGATATCAATGTCAGTCTACCATTTTATAATATTATAAACAGATCTATAGTTTCCTTGCTAGCTGGGTATGGTACATAACTCTAATGACCAAGTAACGGCCTAGGTCCAGTGAACACAGTTGAAATCCTTGCTCCATTGAAGTCAATGGCAAAAGTCCTATTCACTTCAACAGAGCCAGGATTTCACCCCATGTGTCCAAATCACAATAGCATTTGCACAACTGAACCCCAAAGGCAAATGTGTGGGCAGCCTCAACAGAGATGCTAAGGACAATGGGCACAGCAACCAATCACTCTTCTCATTCCTAGAGATGGTCCTTCTGTATATGGGTTGAGACACATCTATGTGGAAACTTATTTTGCCTAAGTGCTACAGCTGTTGTACAGAGCTTCAGTCTTCAGGGCCATCATTTCAGCACTTTTCACACTCATTTCATTCAGAAAATAAAAGAGGTTTAAAAGCAAAGGAAGGATATGAAAAAAGCTCTGCACACGGTTTGTCTTGAACACAACCAACAACATTTGATGTGTTAATTTTCAGAACTTGTCCATTTATTCCATAACAGCAGGGATATAATTTCTCATCTAAAGGTGCTAAACCTCTGTAATCAGCAAATGACAGATTTTAAAGATAGGGCTTAAGTCCATACTGCAAGTAACTGTATGTACCATAACTTTATTTGCTTCTCAGGATTTTACTGCTGTGCTCATCTCTCAGATTTGAAAAAAAAGAACCATTCTCTTCACGTCATCTCTGTCACCAATATAACTGTTAATTATTTACACCAGTGGTCTTCAAAATGGGGTGCGCGCACCCCCAGGGTTGCCGAGACCACTCCTGGGGGTGTGCGGCCCCGGCAGCTGGAGGAGCCGGGTGGCTTCTCTGCAAGCGCCACAGCAGACCCAGTGGCAGGAGGAGCAAAGCGGTTCCTCCTGCCGCTGGGGGCTGCCGCAGCGCTTGCACAGGAGCTGCCAGGGCAGTCCGGCTCCTCCTGTCTTATTGGAAACCTGGGAGGTTTCCCATAAGGCAGGAGGAGCTGGGCTGCCCCGGCAGCTCCTCTGCAAGAGCCACGGCAGCCTCGGCCGGAGGAGCCACGTGCCACGGCTGCAGCTGAGACCCAGCCCTGGGAGCCAGGAGCCGCGGCTGCAACCCCAGGAGCTGAGCGCCGCGGCAGAGATGGGCTCTAGGAGCCGGGCGCCACATCAGGGACCAGCAGTTAGGGGACAAGGAGGGGAGATTTAGATGGGGGAGGTGAGAGGGAGTAGATGGATGGGGGTGGGGCTTCCCCTGTGGGGGTGCCTGCTCAAAAAAAAATTTCTGGGGGGTGCATGGTCAAAAAAGTTTGGAGACCCCTGATTTATACATTTTTTGCAAGTGATGTATGCAATCTGTGAACCAGTTTAATCTGTAATCCAGGAAAATTAATTAATACTTTTATGAGAATTATGAAAACAGTTGGTTTGTTTTTCAGATTTGCCTGAGTATGGTGTTGGCTCTTTAATTAAGTGAAGGTTGTTATATAGTTCCGCTATGTGATTTCTTATTAACATAACTTAAGGCAAATTGCCATTTAAGTTCAGTGCTAAGCCTCTCCTAAACTGTGTCTGCCAATTCTGCTAAACCACATATGCAGATTTTATGACAGTAAAGAAAGCCAGTTGGCTGAACTAGTCTTATTGAAGATTTCTTAATCTGTAGGGTCAGAAGTGAAGACATAATGTTAGTTTAAACAGCCCAAAAACAGTGAACACTGAATGGCTGAAATTCACCTCCACCCACTCTCAGATGAACCCAACAGATCATTCGACAGAAGGTTTGGTAACATTTTACAATGAATTTTTGTTCCCAACCAACAGCACAGTGTCCCTTAGACATACTCTCCCACAGTTTTTGTTTAACAGATGACCTAAACAGATACAACAAGAAATGAGTTAGCTAGTGCTGGTGGCAGAAGCAGCATCATGTCAGAGTCAGACTGATTGAAGCACAGAGCATTTTTAAAGCCTTATGCCGCAGCTGTGAGGTATGTGAAAAACGTTTCTTCACATCCACCATAACATCCACAAAATCTTGCACTGTGGAATTAATCTAGGTGGTTCACAGCCTTCATATTCTGAGCTATCTCCACTAGGCTTCATGCACTGTGAAAAAATTTCACATTAGTCTGCAGGTAAAGCCTCCAATTATATACATGCATGGTGATGATGCAGACCTTTGAATGGACAAATGCTATGATCTCTCTGCTTGTACTTAGCTTATGTTTACTGAAGGGAGTCACTGGAGGTGTTCTGGAGTACAACAATCCATAAATGAGATCTGTGTCCTGCCTACTTGGTGCAAACCAGAAGAGAAGTACTTTGCCTGTTGATATTTGAGTTCATGAGTGGTTACCTTCAGAGAGTGTACGGAGGAATAGGCTGACAGCTATCCCTAAGTAAGCAATGTTAAATAACGTAAACTGCTTAGAAATCTGGAACAGACACTGAAAAAAAATCAAAATAGCCTTAGTATGAGGAACTAGTTTGATTTCATAAATTATAGCACAACACTTCCATGACTGCTCTTCTAGTTTATTGGTTGGAACAGACACAAACATCCCTCACAAATACCTTTATCACAGAATTCCAGCAACTAGATCCATATAAATGTAACTCCAGTAGCTCCTTCTCCAGTCAGCTACAATGCTCCCCTCCCCAGAGAATAGAGTTCTCCTACACCTTCTCCACACCCAGGTATGCCTGCCTGTCCCCCACCCTCCCAAGATCCATCAGCATAAAGGACTTTGGATGGGGTCTCTGCCAATGAGTGAGCTTCATCCAAGGTGAACAACTTTTTCATGAAATAAGCTCTATTCCCCAAATACAGCTTTCAAATAGTGTAAAAAATTAAATGTATTATGTAACATATAAGCAACTTCAGGACTGAAATCTCAGAATTTTCCAGCAATATGGTGGGAATGTTAATCTTTACATATAATCATCTTTAAAGAGCTGACTTCCAAAATCTTAGTGATTCCCTTACAAAGATCCAAATACTCCTGCAAATTATTCTGGCAGCAAATTCAGGGCCATGCTCACATACAAGGGACATAGGCAACAAAGGACATACAGGGAGTATGGGATTTCTGCTTCTTGAGTTTCAGCTCAAAGGTGAAAGGTTAAACAGTGGCAAGTTGATTAAAAATGTATGTTGTATTAAGAAAAAATGATCACCATGATTGTCATAGTGAGCACTAATAGCCACTGGAGTGAAGAAAGTCTGACCTGTTATGGGACAGGGATATTTGCCTTAAGAACCCTCACACAGGTGGGTTCAGGCAATTAGGGCTAGTCACCCCACAACACTCCTGTGTGCCACACCCTAGTGACAGTGTCAAACACGTCCCAGAAGCTAGCCATCTTTATCTAGCATTCTTCCTAGAGACTTCCCCGATAGAATGAAACTGATCAAAAGCAATGTCATATTCATATCACCAGATTGTAAAGAGCTTGGGGAGATTGTTTGGAGGTAGAAGGGTTGAGTTTTAAAAACGTCAGAGAAAGTGAGATGGCTTAATGGCTCAGTAGCCCAGGGGATGTATAATGGCAACTATGGAAGGCTACATGTTTGTCCTGGCAATGATTTCTGTAGCAAAAAATGTGACATTGTTGAAGTCCTTTTTTAAGAATCCAAAAACATTGATTAATATGAGGTTCAATACTGACCTGTTTAAAACATAATCCCTAACTAAATGTTATTAAAAAATAAAACAATAATAAGCAGAAACAGTGGGGGAAATCTGATTTGAAACTGGTATTGTATCGATATATAAAAAATCCAGGACTGATTTTAGTGACATAAAATCATTTATGTAATATTTTAAAGTGTCCTATGTGAAATACATCACACAGTTTCAGATGAGCTGATCATGATGGACAAATTGTCTGCAATGCTATGTAAACTTTCTGAACAATTGTGCTTAACTACCACTCCTTCAAAGAAGGAGGTTACGGCCCAAAGGTAGAGAGTAGCAAAAGTCACATAAACCCCAGAGGAGCTCATACCCCAACTCACAGTGGGAATGTGGGAATGAGAAGGCTGGAGATGCTGCCTTGTATCTGAACACAACTGTAAAGACTTTCATCCTGTCTCTTTATGAACCAGCAATAAAGCTACCGCTCAGGCACCAAAAGGAGAGAAAAAGAACATTTCCTCTTTTTAATTTATATACATTTTTAACTTTTAACTTAGATATACTTAATCCTGCTCATAATTTAATCCTAGGGCTAAAATCTGAGACTGTCCCATATTGCACAACAGTAGCATTCTGAATACATCCATATGTAATTAGGCAGGTGGATAGACCAACAGTTGTTTTTCTTGTTTACCACATCATTAAAAAGAAATGAGCTGTGATTTGAAAGAAGAACTTAAACATTTAAACTACTTTCAGTCATTTAAGTCACATAGTTCTGACTCCAAAAGCTTTGATCATGTATAATTCTGTTGAGAGGCTGAATTGTAATCAGCCTGAGATACGTTATGTTGCGATGCTGTGGAACTAGTGCATGACAGAATGTTATTTTCCATTAGTTCATTCTTTTGCTGGAAATATAAACACTCTATATGCTTAATAGTCAAAAAAATGAATGTTACTGCATGGTAAGAATGTCCATTAATGAGAATGTTACTTGTTATTAACAAATGGAGTGTCTCAAGGACCATCTTTTGAATGCTGACATACCTATTTGCAACATCAACAATGTAGAACAATCAAAACAACATCATTCCAAATCATGTCTTTTTAGTAAAAGCAGCCATGTGTCCTCACTGATTAAAATTGAACTTTACAGTGCCTTTTGAACTGGGATTGATTTTTCTAATGGTTTTTCATTGAGCTATGAAATTTTCACATCTACAACGATAGCTGAGCAAAGTGCTTATGGAGCAAAACCTGTGTATATTTCAAAAAATAAAAAAATGTAGAAAAAGTTTTTATAGATCTAAATCATGTAGAGTCCATAGAGATATCTAGAAAAAGATGAATTTCCCAGACTTCCAATACATAATGGTCTAGTTTCTTTTCCATACACATACAAGGACCTGCGGCTCCCACCGACATCAGCTGGAAATGAAAATCAGGCCCCCATCCACTAAAACCCATCATAAACCTATTGGATTGTGATTTTCATTGGCTAACAGCTCAATTCTGACAGGGAGGAGACCACTAGTATTGTACACAAAACAAAAAGCTGATTTTAAAACTTTAAATGAAACAAATGAACATTTAAATGACGTGTGTGTGTGTGTGTACATGGACAGGTTTGGTATAGAAGTCTCATCTTTTCAGAAATGGCTAGTACAGATAGGTAAGGGTCTGATTCTGAAAGGTACCTCCAAGTTCTTTTGACTTGAATGAGAGTTGAGTGCTCAGTGTCTTGCAGAAAGGGCCCTAAGAATCTAAAGCAAAGTCACTTAGTTATCCTGACCAGTACATATAGGATAGAGAAGTGTGACAATATATCCCTGTATTCATACCCTATGCACTATTGTAGTAATCTTTGTACAAAGTGTGCTTTTCATGTGAAAACTCATAATTTGCTGGTCCTTAGTGTCCTGATAAAATATGTATGGTAACATGGTATGTAAAGTTATAAGATTTCCCAGTGGCATGTTATAAACACATGTTGCAAACCCCACAGCCCTGCCTGAACTGAGGTTAGCAAACTGGTCTGCCATAAATAAATGAATGAGCGCTCTGCTTAATTTGCCTTTAAGCAGTAAATGGAGACACTAAGCAGGAAGGGAAACAAAGAAAGCTCAAAACAGGTGAGAAAAAGCCAGCTGTCCACATAGACTCTGTCTCCTAGTGCACAGGTGGAAATATTTTCCAAGAGGGGAACTGAAACTATAAAAAGAAGGAACAAACACCCCAAGATACCTTTCTCTCTCTCTCAATCCCTGCTCATCACGTTGACTATACCTAAAGCAACAAAGGAAGCAGTCATTGTATTTGGGGGCAGGGGGTCCTGACCTACAGAGTTTGGTCAGTAAGGCTACCAAAAGCATGTGGTGAGAAACTTTGCTTGATCAGATGTAGTTTGTTAAGTTAGGTATTAGTAAATGTCTGATCTTTATTTTTCTTGTAACCATCTCTGATTTTTATGCATCATTACTTGTATTCACTTAAAAACTATCTTTCTGTAGTTAAAATAGTAAAATAAGTTTATCTAATCCAAATTGAATCTAATCTAAAATTGAAGTGTCTTAATAACTATTTGAGATAATAAGCAGGCATATTATCCTCTTTAAGGAATAACAGACTTAAAATATTTTAAACTGTCCAGGAGAGGATTGGGTACTCCACGACACACATTTCTGGGGTATACTGGAGTCCTCCTGCAGTATAACCAAGTCTGGGGAAGGTCACAGTGTAACCGAAGAATGGCTGGCAGGTTGCAGTTACAGAAAAACACTCAGGGCGTGGCTTGTCTGCTGGAAGGCTGCTTGTGAGCAGCCCAGGTGGGAACTCCTTCAGCAAGGCATTGTAAGGCACCCAAAGTTGGAGGGCAAGGGTGACACAGCTGCTCATTAGTCTGAATTGTACTTTGGTAAGTCAAAGAGGACTGCTGTATTATGACATATCACTTAATTAACATCAATGGGAATTGTAACTGTGTATCTCAAGGAAGGGCTAGAACCCAAAGGGCCAGATCATAAGCTGGTGTAAATCATCATTATTCCATAGAATATAACATACCTAACTTGTGTTATCCCTCCTGCAGCTTCTTATAGCATAGAAGAGTTTATTAGAAAAATGGTCTTATTTTTCATTATATTTGGGAGAGAAGGAATGTGCCTGTAGTGAACTTAAATATAATCCTATTATTAAAAGTTTGCATGTGTTGCAAAGGATCTTTTTATCAATATCTTTATATTTTATCCTTGCCTGTATTTCATTTTAATATGTTTGGTGACTGGACATACTGTTCTGTTGTAGAGCAGATATTTTATAATTATAATTTTAACAAACATTTAGAAATTGAAAAAATAAAAGAAAAATATTAGAGCAATTAGTTTAATCATACCAGTTCTCAGTGGACATGTGTTCACATCACAAAAATTGCCCTATCATTGACATTAACTGGTATACTGGTTGGCAGTCTCAAAAAAGAAGTCCTGGCTTGTTTAAAGAAATTGTCGTCCCTTGGAAGCAGTCACTCCAGTTCATAGATGGGGCACATCAGTGGGACAAGTAGCTTGCACTGTTGCTGTTCATGTGATGTGTTTTGTTTCCAAGGCTGTCAATCTGGCATCTTTCACAAGTAGTTAATTCCAGTGGGGTTGGGGATAGATAAATAAAGTAATCTTGGGAGCTTGTAACTAGGAGAAGAGTTTTTGTTCCTTCACAGCACATTTGAAATATAGTTTATTTTATATGGATTATTTGCAATCATTGTACAAAAGCATTTTCTTTGCCAAACAACAAACTATAACTAAAACCTCATTTAAATCCACTCATTCCTACCCAGTAAGAAAACAAAATAAATTAATTTCTGCAGACAAGCATATCAGCTAAATGCCTCTTTTGAAACACTTATGAAGGTACTGCATACAACTGACAAATATGTCTGCAGAAATGAGTATTTTTAGTTTATTTATTACTTTTCCTATTAAGCCAGCTTGATTATAGGCTGTAGGAAGGAGCCAGGAGAAGAACAGCTACACTGAAGAAGCAATCTTTATAATTGTTTTATGTTGAAATTTGAAAATATATGTGTGTGAAATTTTTTACTTTTTTTTAAGTTACATTGTGTTGCATTTTAAAGAAACAGTTAAACTGTATTTATTATTATATATGTTGGTACTTTGTCTACATACCCAGTTATGTCCTTTTGTTGGCCAATATAATTACTGGGAGCACATAATCTACTGCACATGTGTGGTAATATCTGGCCATGTTTTAATACAATGTATATTATTTCCTGGATGCCAAGTATAGTGATGTAAACAACATTTTGTTTCGCTATCTAGTTACCAGGATAGCCCCAGATATTGAATGGGTCAGACCAAAGATCCATCTTGCTCAGTATCCCGTCTTCCGACAACGGCCAATGCCAGAAGCCCCATAGAGAATGAACAAAAAATCATCAAGTTGCTCGTTCCCAGCTTCTGGCAAACAGAGGCTAGGGACACCATCCCTGCCAAGCCTAGCTAATAGCTATTGATGGACCTACCCTCCATGAATTTATCTAATTCTTTTTTGAACCCTGTTATGGCCTTAGCCTTCACAACATCCTCTGTCAAAGCATTCCTCAGGCTGACTGTGTGTTATGTGAAGAAATACTTCATTCTGTTTGTTTTAAACCTGCCTATTAATTTCATTGGCTGACCCCTAGTTCTTGTGTTATGAAAAGGAGTAAATAATACGTCCTTATTTACTTTCTCCACACCAGTCATGATTTTAAAGACCTCTATCATATCCCCCCTTAGTCATCTCTTTTCTAAACTGAAAAGACCCAGTCTTATTAATCTCTCCTCATAGGAAGCCCTTCCATACCCTTAATCATTTTTGTTGCCCTTTTCTGAACCTTTTCCAATTCCAATATATCTTTTATGAGATGGGATGACCACATCTGCATGTGGGCATACCATAGGTTTATATAGAGGCAATATGATATTTCTGTATTATTATCTATTCCTTTCTTAATGATTCCCAAAATTGTGTTTGTTTTTTTGGACTGCAGCTGCACTTTGCATGGATATTTTCAGAGAACTATTCACAAGGACTCCACTCTTACCCTATGCATCAGAATATAAATATCCTTTATCAGCAATCAATAAGTAGCAAGTAGGAAGATGTGGGCATCATGACATTGTATAAGTAAAAAGGATCCTAAATAGTCCACTCATGAGGTTATATCTTCTGCTGTTCAAAAATAAGTTCTTATCATCCTTTGCTGTTAGTGAGGTCCCTAGTGTCATGCACCTAAAAATATTGAATAGAGAGCCCCTCCAGATACTCACAAGTTAGGGAACTGTATTGAAAATTCATTTCACAGCAGCTGCAATTAATTAATCAGAAGATCACCAAGAAGGTTCCCCAGACACTGACATTTCATCTCTAGTACTTAATGAAGGATCATGCCTATTAGATATGGATGTGGATTTCTCTGTTACTGCCTTTGAAACTGCAGCACCCAGTTGCCCTCACTCAAAACGTGAGCAATTCCAACAAAAACACTGAGAACTAAGAGGATGAGCCCCTAAAAGACTTACTGGAAAGTAAGTCAGACAGTGGAGGAAGTTAAAAAGGTTTTCTGTTTTGATAGGCACTAATGGTTTGGAAGAGACTGTCTATACATATAATGGAGGAATATATTACTAGAACTGATAGGGGTTCTCAACTTTTGTACTGGTGACCCCTTTCACACAGCAAGCCTCTAAGTGTGACCCCCCTTATACATTAAAAACACTTTTTTATATTTAACACTATTATAAATGCTGGAGGCAAAGCAGGGTTTGGGGATGGAGGCTGACAGTTCATGACCCCCCACGTAATAACCTCACGACCCCCTGGAGGATTAGGACCTGAAATTTGAGAACCTCTGAGCTAGAAACCAGCAAAACAAAACAAAAGAAAATTTTATCTATATAAAGTATTGTCCAAATACAAGGAATTAGCATTAGCATAATTTTCATCTCCCCTACCAGCTACCTACAGATTCAACCTCTGTCCTGCAAACAAAACAAAACCAACTCAAACTACACACGAAAGCTGGTCATTTTTTAAAAAAGCAAAAAAGCACATTTTTGTTTGGTTTGGTTGTATTTGTATGTGTTTGGGAGAGTTGTTTTGATTTTTATTCAGAGACTCCAAAGCATTTCAGTTTCTGGTTTTTCAAAGGAAAACCAGAAAAATTCTCCAAAAAAAAAAAAAAGTTTTAGAATGGTTTTCTTCTGATAAAATACATAACATTTTCCAACCAGCTCCACTATACACAAAGACTAACAGTACTCTGTACTTTTTCAGTATTTTTCCACCAGTGGTGAATATTGGGAGAAAGCAAGTTACATTTCCAATGACTCTCAAAGGCCTGTTTATATTGTCAATTTGATCTGATGCAAGGAGTCAGGAGCCAGACACTGGATGTAACTGCACCTCTACTAACCACAAGTGTAAATAAGGAAAGCTGAAGCTTGCACTGGGGGATCTTACAGCAGATTTCCTTGTTTACACTTGGAGTTTGCATCAATACTGCTACATCTGTGGCTGGAATAGGGACAAATTTCCTATGTAGAAAAGGCTTAGGAACCTGAGGGAATAAAAATAAATCACATATAGAAGTCTACCGAATGCTTGGATACCTATTACCAAGGGCATGGAAACTGCACTTACTGAACTCTGTTCTCATAATCTCATTATAAAGCAAGATGTTGCAGCACTTAAAAAGATATAGAAGGTTTACAGCTTGGATCCTCAGATTAAATATATATAAACCATGAGGAGAGGCTGTAAGAGTTGAAGCTACATTATCTAGAAAACAACATGCTGACACACAGGGATGCAATTAAAGTGTTTAAAATTTTGAATAGTGCAGATGAGGTCAGCTCAAGTTGTTATTTTCAGCCCAACCAAAGTGACAGGACAAAAAAGCATTTAATTTTAATTAAACAAAACCAAATCCAGAGCATATGTCACCAAGCACTTTTTCATGCAGAGAATTAAAATGAAATGGAATAGTCTTACCAAATAAGGTTGCTGAGGTTCAAAAGAATAATTGCTGGATCATTTAAGAAAGAATTCAAAAGCAACCATAGAATAATAGGACATAGTAAGGGACAGAAAACTTAATTTATTTTTTGTAGCGTGCAATATGTTTGCTCAAAAATACTTGTCCAGGTCTCAAACTGCTCCTGTCAAAGATCAAAAATACAAATTCTAGTACAAGCAAGATAAAATCAACAACTTCTCATCCCACCCCCAAATAGGACTGACAATACAAGCCTCCATCACAAACACCCATGCTCTCTTTGCATCCTTTCCTCTTCCTGACCGAAGAGACGGGTGTTGCAGTGTGTCTGGCTGGAAGAATGATGTTTTTCTGTGTATTGTTTCTTCCTTAATATCAGCTTCTGAAACAGGTGCCAGGACAAAACTCCATTCTGTGGACAAATATAAGCCTCAGCCCATTTCCTATGCCAAATCCTACAGCAATTCTCCATTATTTTCCATTAAAGGAATGAGTAGTGCTTTCATGGTAAGGGAAACTACATATATTCCTACATAAATGTACACACTTACATGAAATTATTGTACTTTTTGATGAAAAAGATACCTTTAAAAAAAAATCAAAGCTTGTATGGGAGGACCACACTGGCTGTGCTCCATCCTGTCTCCTCCTTCCCCATTTAAGCATAACCAACCCCAACAGAGAGCTTTCTGCAGGTATGAAGCCAGCCTGGAATGCCATAATTCGGTGGGGGGAGGATTATCCAGAGGGGCAGGGTTCTCTCAATCCTCTTGGGGGGTTCTCCAATTGGTGGCCTGACTGCAGTTGAAGTAATTATTCTGAATAGAGACTATTCCCCTCAGGATTCTTTGTTTCAACCTTTCCTTTTAGTCTTTCACCCTTGTTTATACATTTCATTAAAGGTGAACAACAGCAGCAAGTCAGAAAGGACAAGACAGGGTATCTGCCCCTTAGAACTGCATGAATATGATCATATGGGATATGATTATTTCTAACATACGATCCTTGCTTAGTGTTTCAGAGATTAAGGAAAACCTCTGAAATCCCTATGAAAATGACCTGGTGGACAATGGTTTCCCAAGACCAAAACTTTGACTTAAAAGAGGCAGGGGGAAATCAGTATACCATAGTTCACATGACCAGTAACAACACAGTCAAGTCTCAACCCAAAGTACCCATTCATTAAAGATGTTTGGAATTAAAGGCAAATACCCATAAATAGAAGCGATTATTTAGGTATAGGAAAGGAGCATTTCTTCACTGGTACCGGTTCTTTTGGTGGTGACGTACATTTCCTTATCAATCCTTTCTTTTAAACTTTGTAAAGGCTAGACCTAATTTGGAAAAATACAGTATCCTCATTTTTTAATGTATCTGACTGATTCATCATATGTATGATGATCTCATGCTTGATTACCTTATTTATGTCACGTTTCCAGAACGTAATGCATTGTGCCATGGCTGACGGAAACAGATAGGATGTGCCTAAGCAATGAGCAGTTCAGCATCTCTTTCTATTGCAGATGTTTTTTTCCCTACTATGTGTCCTCATATTCATGCTCAATAAAATGGATTAATAATGGAAGAGAAAGAGTTCAGGGCAAAAGAAACTCATAAATTTTAAGTGACTCTCTCGGGACAAGAAATGTTTCTATTCAGATGAAAGCTGGAACACAGATACTGTTTTCTTGTCCATAACTGACTGATTTCATGTATGCCCCATCACACAACACCTGCAAGACTTGCAGAGGGTAATTTCCAAAGTAAATAGAGTCCTTTTAGGAGTAGGATAGATCTCAGAGTTTCATATTCATAATACTTATCACCCATTTCACTAAATCTGTTTGTTTAATGTACTTTACATCTTCAATTAATCCCCACATTGCTTCTGTGAGACCCGCAAGTATTATGTGCAGAGAAGTTAAAGGCTTGCCAAAGGCAGAGCAGCTCTTAGAACTCAGGAATCCCTGGATCCTAATCAATTCACTCAATCCTCTGAACAAGACTGTCATTCTGTGTGAAATTTCTTAAATCAAAATTCCAATTAATCCATATAAATCCCTTGGGAATCATGAAGAAAGAAACTTCAGGGTACACCTACATTTGAACTGGAAGGTTGGATTTCCAGCTCACGTAGATGTACCTGTGCCAGCTCAAACAGAGCTCGTATGCTATAAATAGGAGTGTAGCTGGGTAGCATGGTTAGCAGCTTGAATAGCCACCCAAGCTCATACCACTCAGACCCTGGCCCCATGCTGCTCATGTCCATCCTGTCTAAACTGCTATTTTTAGTGCACTAGCTCAAGCAGAGTTAACACAGGTATTTCTACATGAGCGGGGAATCACACCTCCATGATCAAATGTGAAAGTATGCTCAGGGTGAAACTGACCTCAGTGGGAGTTTTGCATTTCTTCAGCGGGGCTAGGATTTCACCCCCACTCTGTTACCTCTGTTATGACAGAAGAGGCATTGTTGTATGGTTTCAAACATTCTAAGCTTTGACACACCTTTATACATTTTTATTGCTGCTCCCTATTGTGCTTTATCCAATATTCTCTGCTCCATAATCTCTCCTCAGTGGAACAGGAACACCATTTTCATTGTGTATGTTCTTAAGATCCCATACCATCTCAGCATTCTCTCTATTTTTCACCCACACACACACCTACTGTTGAATACACATGAGCAAGCTCTCAAAGAAGAACTGATATTTTGCTCTGGTAAAAGCAAGCTTTCCAGTCACATAACATAATAAATGTAGGTGGCCTTATTACACAAGAAAATCTATTGGATTTTCCTTAGTAAAAGAAAAGATAACAATTGTAAGACTCTCAGCAGTCCTATACCCTTATGGGTATAGGATAAAACCCATAAGATAAAACCAAAACATTCTCTAAAAATGTAATAGAGTCCTATAGGAGTTAAATCTGATTGATGTTTAGTCTACACAAAATTGTTCTCTTTCTGTAGGTTGTTTGAACCATCTCATAGAATTCTTAGTTAGGGATATCATACTCTATTATATTCTTTAGAATGCTTCAGGAAGCCTATATAATAGTTGACCAAGGCTGGCTGCCTAAAGTTAGGCGCCTCAGTCCACACTTAAATAAGAAGCCAAGTTTAGTGCTGAGCACCCAGCAGTTCCGACTTCCTTCAGAGAGAACTGCTCGGTGCTAAGAATCTTGAAAAAGCAGACCAACTAATTCTGAGGTGGTCACAACAACTCTGCAAGGTATGTCATTTTTTTCAGGTTTTCATTGAAGAAATAGTTAACATATATACTATAACAGAATATAAGGTAATGAATGATAATGAGTTAAGGATGTAAAGATTAAAGAATTTTGAATCCCCTGAGTTGGAAGAGGAAGGATGGCATGTGGTTAAGGCAATGGTCTGGAGCTCAGGAAAACTTGGTTTAGTTCTTGATTCTAGTGTTTCTTGTATGACCACTTAATCTGTCGGTGATTCAGAACCCCATCTGTAAAATGGTAATAATAATACCACCTCTGTCTGTCTTGTCTGCTTAACCTGTAAGCTTCTGTGCACACAAAAGTCCTTTACAATGAGTTTGTATAGCGTACAAACCCTCTCGGCATGACTGTAATAGAAATAGCAATAATGTTAGCATTGCATATATTGATGACAGAACAAAGAGGAAATTTTTTCATGCTGTCTGAAAATTCATGGGGAAAAAAATCAAGACTGGCTGTCTCAAAAATGTTCATTTTAATCCATCATTTCACTTATTCCTTCCCCTCCCCCACTCCCAAGACCTACACTTGTTCCATGCTATGGCTTTTTTTAATCTTGAGTTGCTCTGGGGTGCACACACAAAATTGCTTTGCTCCATGTGTGCAAATAAGGAGCTGACTGTTGTGGCACCATGACCCCAGATGCAGCGTGGATGAGTGATGATGGGATACTTTCACCTTAGACCCAGACACTTTTCAAGTACCATAGTACTAAATAAGGCACTCTCTCAACTAATGGAGGTAATCAGTATTCTTGTTTTACAGTTAATAGATTTGAAAGTGATAAGATTTTTAGGCTTCCTAACCACGTTTCAATTAAAGTCCACATTCATGGGAAACTTGATGAGCAGCAAATTCTTCTCCCCTAATTTTTCTTTACTTCTGTCATCTCAGTTGTGCTCATGTTCTATTCAAGAACAAGGTGAGTATTGAATGTCTTTATTACCGGGTATCTTGCATGCAAAGCGCATGAGCCAGCTTATGCTGTGGACCTCCTTAACAAGGGTTTGCACTTACTTCTTGCATGCACCTTGTTTGCTAGAGCTGGAACCTTTTTCAAAAAAATTTCCAGCAGCAGTTTTCTGTAGTTGACCCTCGCTGAATGTAACAAGTAGCTTTTTGTTTCAACAGCATCTCACCCAATCTCACACTTGTATGAAATTGTTGTTGACGAGGTGAGACCCTTCGTAGAGGAGCTGACTGCTGCTGAGGAACTTCATTCTAAATGAAAATGACAGCACTTCAACTAGACCTAATGTAAATTCTTTGACAGAATATAGATTCACATAGAGAAATAATTCTTGAGGCTGTCATAAAACATCACTTTTTTAAATGTCAGTGCCATACAGTATCGAAGTGAATACAGGAATTGCTGGCACCATCTATTGGCTAAGATATTGAACTTAAAAATGCCTTGGTGATCTCCATCTCCCCGAAGAAGGGTAAGGTGGCAAAAGAAAAAGTATTGCTCCTTGTTCCCTAATGTGGGATACTGGCATTAAATCACAGCCTGTTTTAAAGGGTAGTCGTATAGCCTATTCCTTCCCATGAGATTAGCCAGCTCTACTGCTGGCTCATGGTGGAGTCAGAAGAGCCATGAATCCATTTAGTCTCCACACCTCCTTGTTCCCTTTTGAGAAAATTTTTCCAGGATGGGGAACAAGCTGGTAGCAATCCATACATTCCATCATAGCAGTAGACAAAGATGTTGGATTGTATGAGGGCTTAAGCATCCAAAGAGGATATACACTGAATAGATGTCTGTCAATGTGTGTAATATTCCTGAGGGAGTGGGGAATATAAATATAAAATGGATTTATGTAATCACAACATTGCACAGTAAATCTGCTCAAAAGGTTACCCAATGGAAAGTTGTCCTTAATTTTTTTTATGGATGCAAATTTGGCCTATAAGAGGAGTCTATTTTCCATTAAACCTGACAGCCTGCAGCATGTTTGGTTTGATGTTTCACTAAGGTAAAAAGAAAAGGATCAACAGGCATTGTATTAAGTAGCTTATACAAAAATGAAGAGTACAATTGAGTACTCAATAAAGAGTACTGAGTACAGTTGAGTACTCAGTACTCAATAAAGAGTACTTGCCCAATACTTCCCTTTAACAGAAGCTGCTTGGTGCCATCCTAACAGCACAAAGCAGCACTAATGCTATTGCAAATAGGTAGGGGAGGATTCCTCCAGAATAAATCCTTTTAGGTAGAGCTGACATTCCAGATCCTATGCCACCTTCACCTCAATGGCCACCACAAGGGGCTTTCTCTGCACACCAGGGAACTTCAGCTTCCATATTGGTCCCCTTGATCTGCTGGGAACCATTCTAGACCCACACCCCAAGATTTCTGCATACACACCTTTCCTGAACTAAGCTGTGCATTTCTTGGTTACAACCAAAGATCACCATCATAAACTGGGTACTTGCACATGCAAACACCAGTCTGCATGCACAGTGACTGACTTTGCACCTTTATCTCTAGATTTTGGGTGCACAGTTTGTATGCAAGTACAACTGAGGACCTGTGCTTTGAAAACTTAGACCTACATTTACTTCACTAAATATGTTCGTACATGTAACACCTGATTTTATTTGTAGCAGCAGTCCGCTGAAACCTCTTCATAATTCTTCCTGTGCTGTGTTTGAAGCACTTGAAAAGGGGTTAGAAAACTCTTGCCCTCATGCAGAGGCACCCACTCCAGCCCCAGAGCACCCACAGGGAAAAATGGTGGGAGCTGAGCATACACTGGCAGCCCCCCTATCAGAACCCCTCCTCCTCCCAGGATCTCCTGCCAATTGGTGGGTCCCGCTGATCAGTGCATCCCCCTCCCTCCCTGTGCCTCCCGCCCACTGCAATCAGCTGTTTCACAGCATGCAGGAGGCTTGAGGGGTCAGGGGGATGAGCAAGGATGTGGTGTGCTCAGGGTGGGGGCAGAGCAGGATGGGGAAGAGGCAGGGTGGGGGTGGAGCAGGGGCAGAAAGAAGCGGGGGGAGCAAGGAGGGACGAGGCAGGCAGGGGTAGGGTCTTAGGGGCGGGAAGGGGTGGAATAAGGGCAGGGACTGGGGCAAAGCCAGGGGTTGAGCACCACCCAGCACATTGGAAACTTGGTGCCTGTGTCTGTTTCTCCCTTCATACAAGGCATGGTCCTTCCTGGCATACATCTCTCTATCCATTCTTGTTTCTCTTTTTGGGCCAATTTTGCTACTCAGATTTGTTAACACTCTAAATATAAAGCCTCTTCAATGAAATCCAAACATTTGCTCTGTGATGGATGGAGAGTCATCTTGTGCAGAAGGCACAGGCCTGGGCTTCAAAAGGCCTCAGTTCTATTTTTGGCCATGACCTTGATTTGTCATGTGACCTTAGACAAGTAACATCTGAGCCTGATTTGGAGCTCACACAAGTGAAAATTAGCACTAAAGGGCCCGATCCTGAAAATGCTGGAGATGTAAAGTGCCTTCAATTCCCATTGAAGATAAAGTACTAAGCACCTCACACATTTGGGTTTTATGTCTATTGAAGTTAATGGCATTATACTGGTGTGAGATCAGAGTCAACCGTTCCCTGTATCTCTCCTCCTCTATAAACTAGGGATGATGGGCAAAATTCTCAAAGGCACCTATTTGATTTGGGACTGTTTTTCTAAATTAACAGAGTCACTTAGGACCTTAACTCTCATGGTAAATCAGTGGGAAATTTTACCACATTATACATTCTTGCCTCACAATAGTGTTACAGGGCTAAATACTGCAATGTTTGTAAAGCACTTTGACATCCTTATATATATAAGGCCCTTTACATGTGAAAAGTATTACGTTTCTGATTAGTCCATGTAAACTACCTTTCTGTGTGACCTTCTCTTGATGTCCTTCTTATATTTCCACTTTAATTGGAACTAAATTCTTATTTATAGTTAGGGGATTAGCAGTAGATTGAGATGTGCCCTGAGCTTTTCTTAGTTCAGGGAGCTGGGGGGGGGGGGGAGGGAATGTTCCCATAATGAAAATCCCACTTGTCCCTTTTCAATCTGAATAGCCTAGTTGTGAAGAGAGAAAGAGAGGCTGCTTATAGTATTTTTACCGGTATTACTATGCATTTTGGTTTTTGTATATCCTGTAAACATGAACAAACAAATGCTGACTATCCCTCTCACCTACCTTCTTGCAGGTTGATGAATGTCTGTAACTCATTTTAAGATACTGGGTTTTTAGTTTTTCTCCAAAGACAGTTGTCTGAGTCATCCATAAATATTCCAGTTTAAACTGTTCTTCAATCAGCTCTTTTGCTTATTACAGTTTGCTATGAAGAATCAAAAGACCACTAGACTAACCCAGAAAAATGGCATGCGAGAAATCATGAGAAAGTGTGGCCATCTCAAAATTCACTAACCTTGTGGAACAATATTTTTTTGGACATAATCAGCTGAATAATGCTTAAATCTGTCTGGTCATTGTTACTACAGCTGTTTTTAAAAACACATCTTCTTAATCCCTTCAAACAGGAAAAAATATAGAGAAAAAGGTTATAACTGATTTTGATGTTTAAAAATATAGTTTAATGCAATTATTTTTCTTCATCTCACTAATTAATCAAATTCATTTTGGGATGGATTAGTGTCTCCCCCATAATGCATCATACTGGAAATATTATTAATGTTTTAGACTGCACTATAGGGTTAGCTTTGAACTTATAAAGTTCCAGCACTTTAAATAATTACATGTGAGAATGATATGTAATCATTTAAAATGTTGGAAACATGCTATGAATAGCTAATATGAGAATAGATTGTGCCTCCTGATTGCTTAGGTCTCTGATTAATTGTTTGGCTAGAAAGATAACAAGAGCTATGATAAAAAATAAAAGCTCTAATTAGAGAAAAAAAATAAGCCTCCTGAAGAAGGCTGATACTATATATGACTAACAGTTGTGTTGGTTATAGTCATATGCAGAGCTCAGCAATTTATCTATTTTTTTCAAATATTAATTAATTTCACCTAATAACATTGTCACCTAGATAGTACCATTCCGTCTGGGTGTCAAAAGGTGCTTTACAAACATTAGGACGTTCTTATTACAACTCTCCATCTAATGTATGCACTATGAGTAAAATGAGAGCGGTGAAGTTAGGAGAGGTGCCCAAAGTGCAAGGAATTATTCTGAGGAATTTCTATGGCCTGTGTTATCCAGGAGGTCAAATTAAATTATCAAAATGGTCCTTTTGGACTTGGAATCTCTGAATCAGAGAAAAATCAGTGAAAAGGCCTGGAATGACGCCTTGAAGTCCTGGACCCTGGTTCTAACCACTTTACTACAATCCTCAAAGCAAGCAAAATATGAAATTATTAGAACACTTAATGGGAGCGTAGAGTTATCAAGAAGCTGCAGAAGACCAATTGGCTCATTGCGTTCATCCCCCTACTGGTGCAGGATTATTCCTTAAAATCTTTCAAGTGTTCTATTGCAATCTATTAATAAATGCCCTCCCTCTATCGCCCCATCACTCTCTCTGCCACACTTATTTTACTTTAGTGTATTCACTCTTAGAACCTGGTATTTCCTCTATTCCCCCCAAAACAGGTTCTCTTTTGCTCCCCAAAGCCATGCAACAATCCACTGTTTGAATCTGGTGCTGAGGTGGTGAGACTGCAGCACATTTCCAGGAAACATGGGGTGTGTGACAAAGCTCTGTCCTTATCTTCGTGGATCCTGCGTTTCCTGGCGGATTTTTACTAGTCTCAGCGGCTCACTGTGACCCTCCACGGAGCCCTTCTCTCTCTGGAGACAAGGTCACAGTCTATTGAGCCATTTTCATCACAAACCAATGAGGAGAAGCTATCCTTCCTGGCACAGTCTCTATTGTCTCCCAATCTCAGAGACTAATTAGGGGAGGCAGAAAGTGGGGAGCCCAGGCCCGCCCTCTACTCTGGGCTCCAGCCCAGGGACCCTAATAGTATCAGCTAAGATGGCTGACCTTTTATCCACAAAACACAATTCAATTCCCTGGGCTACTTCCCCACAGCAGTCCCCGCTTCTTCAAACTCCACTTCACCCCTACCTCAGGGCCTCCTTCCTTCTGGATGATAAGTTGTCCACCACTCAGTCTCACCAACAGCATAACTTCCTTCCACAGCTCCTGACACCCACAACCCACCTGACTAACTGGGAGGTTTTTATCTGGATTCAGCCAGTCCCTGATTGGCTTCAGGTGTCCCAATTAGGCTAGCTGTTTCTACTCCTTTCTAGAAGGTTCTTAATTGGCCCCAGGTGTCTTGATTGGCCTGGAGTAGCCTTTGTTTGGCTATCCAGGGAAGAGGGACCTGCACACCCTGAGACTAATGTACCTGCCTTCCAGCACTCTCCTATATCCTTCTGGTTTGACTCCGTCACAGGAGGTAATATCACTGAGCTACCTCTAGGCCAGCTACAATGTTGCCAAGAGTCAAAATGATCTTCTGGCTTCATATGTATAATTCAAAATAGAAGGAAGGTGAAGTAATATCTTTAGTTGGACCAACTTCCATAGGTGGATGGAACAAGCTTTCAAGAGTCACAGAAGTTGGTCCAGTAAAAGATATTACTTCTCCTATCTTGTCCCTCTCATATCCTGAGAACACCACAGCTACACCACTGAAAAAATATCTAACTTGACATGGGAGAGGCTACCTCACCAGTGTGGGAATATGAAATTCCAGCGTGCAGCGCAGGCCAGCGAGGGGTTGTGTCATTGCTGCCTTGCAACCATGAGTTCCTCACAAGGCCTTGTTGCTGTAGCTCTCACCTGGGTCACTCAAAGAGCCTTGGCACATGCCGGTCACACCCTGAATGTCTGTGCATAGCTACAGCCTGCCAGCATACTCCAGTTCACACACAGCTTTCCAACAGTCTTGCTTATTACATACAGGGCGACCACAACACAATTCCAGTCCTGAATTTTCTCCCCAGAAAGGTGTTCTGTATTCTCCAGCCCTCTCCTGCACAGTTCAGATAACAATCTGTTGTCTCTGTAAGGGAACAACATACAACAACTTGCTCCTTTTAAATGGTGTTACATTTAAATGGTGTTACATACACTGCCTACACTAACCACAACGCTGGATTAGTTTTGATTAAAGAATAAAACAGCTTTATTTAACTATAACAAGATAGGTTTTAAGTGAATACAAATATTAAAGCATTAAAGTCAGTTGCAAGGAAAAATGCTTCATAGTATTAAACTTAAACTAGATTTGGTTCAAGGTGAAGTCCCTTAATACGTTTTCAGTACCTTGCCCAGTCCAGGCTCCGCTCCCAAAGTCCAACAGCTGTTACTTTTGTCTTCTTGGATGAAAGGAGAGATGGACAGGGAGTGATAACTTGAGGGGTTCTTGACCCTCAGTTTTATAGTCCAGTCACCCTTTGAAATGCATTTTCTTGATAGTGACCCCCCGCAGATAAAGGGGGGTTGTCAGCTGAGAGGAAGGAGATATGGAGTCTCCTGGAGAAGAGGTTTCTTTTGCCCTGTGTATGCTGAAATGCAGATTTTCTTTGTCTTCTTTCTTCCCCCTCTCACTTTGTCTGTTTATTGTTTATATGCACATTGAGGTAAACGTATCCCTTTGCTTAAAGCAGCACTGCCTGACCACTTTTACCTAATTGGGACTACCTGAGTTTGAACATGTGCTTTTAACATCATACATTTCATAACTGTACAGACAATCTTGCTACATACATTTCAACATGGTATTGACCAGTGAGTTATTAGCTTTCAAATGATACCTCTGTGACAGTCTTGTTCACCCTTTTTACAAGACTAAACTAAATTTTGTACAAAGTATGCCTTGTGAAATAACATTTGAACACGCTTAACTTGCTGATTTTATTGTCCTGGTAAAATATGTGTGATAAAATTGTTTGTAAAGTTACAAGATTTTACTGTATAACATCACTGAGCCATATTCTAAGTTTAGGCACAAACCAGTTCTTCAGAGACAAAAGGCTAATTGGCACCTCAGCCAGTTGTCCACAAAATCAAATGAACTATCACCTGGTTAAGCAGCCATTCTTTGGCAAGAAAAATGGTGTGAGCGAGAACTTTGTATCTTGGCAAAGCAGCAGGTGGAAATTCCCATCTCCCCAGACTTTCTGTCTCCTGAACCCCAGCTGGAGATGATTCTCAAGGAAGAGGAAAAGGTTAAAAATGAGGAACAGAGGTCCAAATCATATCTACTCATGGCATCAACACCTGAAGGAAAAGTAAATGACCACTGAACTAGGGAACGGGTGCTGGCTGAAAGGATTCCAGCCAGTAAGACTGCTAAAGCATGTGGTGAGAGAAACCTTTGCTTTGAATTCACTTAACTTGTTAAATAAGATTCATTTTACCTTTCATTTCTTTGTAACCAATTCTGACTTTTAGGCCTCATTACTTTTAATCACTTAATCTTTCTGTATTTAACAAACTGATTTTACCTAAACCCCATGTGTGTTTAGATTGAAGTGTTTGGAAAACCTCATTTTGAATAACAAGATTTTTGCATATAATTTTCTATTAATGAAATGACTGACTCTATATGAGCTTGTATTGTCCAGAAGGGGCTGATGAGAAAACCATTAGGTCTTGAAGAGATAGAAAGGGGTAGAGAGAGTGGACATAGCAGACAAATTAAAAGTATTTATAGCCTCATGTGCACAAATTCAAATCAAGTGAGGGAGATCTATTTTCTAATTAAACAGGTCCCACTCTCAAATGGTCCCCTAATGTTCTCTAAGGTAGCATGGCTATCTATTCCGAATGCCTATCAACTTCTCTGAAATAATAGTCTTCAACTTTGATCCACTGAAAACACAATTGTTGGAAAGGGTCATAGACACCTGTCCCTCACAGGCATTCTATTCATTTGGGTCAGGACAGAACATCATGGAGACACAACACAGTCAGTGGCCTCTATGCTGTCTAAGCAACACCATGAAAACTAACCAACCTAGCTACGTGCACAAAAGAGAAGGGGAGAATTATGCCAATAGCTGAAATACATTAGACTAGAGGAAAATGCAACAGAGAAAGGATTGTGTCATATCATAAGAGGTATGATAAAGGAATCAGAATCAGACAGGGGCAGATTAACGAGTTGTGGGGCCCTGGGTCAGATGGCCCTCCCCAACCCCTTCCACCTGCAGCCACCACCACCACCACCACCCCCCACACCCCCCAAACTTCTGCTGGGGAGCCTTTATTTACAATAAGTAATATGAGACAGAAGGGAAGAGAGATGAACAGTTACTGCTCACTGGTCCAGGTTTAGAGGTGTACCTCTATGCATACCAAAGGGCACTTGCTTGTAATTAGTGTGAATCTAAATTTCAGAATCCAGCGCTTTTGTCTCTCTTCTTTGCCATTGCTGAGCCGCTGATTTCTTTTAGCCAGCCATGAAGGCTGGGATTTTGCTTTAGAGGTTCCCGGTTAAGCTTATTTCAGGCTCTCTCATCAGTAATACACAGTCTCTCCCTCACACGCCAACACTGACTCATGTGCAAAAGTCACAAAATGCCAAAAGTCATGGATTGTTTTTTTGAAAACATGAGTTATGGAATCAACAACAGCTGGCAAAAAGTCCAACCCTCTGTGCTATGTCTTTTTCCTTTTGTTGGGTCTGTCTAGTATATTTCACATTTCACAACTATAGTACACGAGATTTAGCTGTTATTTGGCACTCGGGTTAAGGCTAAAGGAAATGTATCTACAATAAAGCCAGGGACATATTGTTTACAGTGCCACATCTAGAAAAATCACATGGTACAGAGACTGCAAAAAGAATATCTAGATTTCACTGGCAGGGTTACCAAACTGTTTTCATTGGCCACAGCATATTTATTGGTTTATATTAAACTGGTATCAACAATAGTACAAAAAAGTCACCTTATGAGAGGTGGAAAAGAATGGAAGGGGGTCATCTCTGACAAGGAGCAGCATTATTGTGGAAAGGATACTGGACCCAATTCTCCACTCAGCTACACTGTTTTAGATGGGTATAACTCCAATGGAGTAGAAATAACACATAAGTGAGAGACGAATCAGACCCACTGAAATTTAAGGCAAGCTTTTGGATATATCTCTATGTAATCAGACAGAGGTTTTTAGATACAAGTGACAGGAATATCTGTTAGATGGAATAAAACATGTGACTATCTGGAGACCTTCAGAAGTACCTGCTATGTGGCACCATCATCTAGAGCTAGACTATTTGGGCTAAATTCTACCCATGTTTGCCCCCATGAATACTCCATGAGTTCAGTGGGGTTGCATGGATGTTCTTGGGGACAGAACAGACCTTCGTATTTATTTTCCAACCCCCTTCCTTTTTCTTATGGTTTCGCTCCCAGAAATGGAGATCTGACTTATTGGACAAGATGTGTCATTTTGTCTGTACAATCATAATTATGATGGGCCCAATGCCACAGTTTCTACCATTCTTCTAAAATTAGCAAGAGCTTGGAGAGGCATGGGGTGACTATCCATGCTCCCTTCTCTCTGCTACCCCACCAGCAAAAAGTGGAGTGGTGTAAGAGTCTTTTGGTGGCTCTGTACCACTGGACATACACTCTCACACCAGGGTGATCTCCCTGGGGCTGGTGCGAGGGCAGGAACCTGTTGAACCAACTGGCAGAGGGCATAGAAGGTGCCTAGGGTCTTACAGAGATCCCCCAGGTCAGATATATACACAGTATAATTCACTAAAGGTGGCATGTGAGGTCTCCACAAAGAAAGTAGCTTACTGGTAATCAGGACTGTGAAATGTGCATACACATAAGAGTTGTGTCTCTACTGAAAGTTACGCTCTTCAGGCAGGTAACCAGGAGGTGACATGTCTCACACAAATTCCTTTCCAGCAGAAAGTAACAGATACTTATCTATCTGGTTGTGTGTACTGGGCACTGTATGTCTCACAATGGATGCCTGCTTGCATATTGAGCCAAAGGTTAATCAAGAGGTTGAGAAAGGAATCCTCAAGAGAGGAAAATTACAGGAACAAACAAACAGCAGGAGGGGGATCCTGTTTAGATGTAAAGACAATGGATTGTTGGAGTATAGCTGGGGGTGCAGAGGTACACCCTGGATCCTTCACTGAGAAGTCAAGCTAACAATACATTTGTTGTAAAACACAGAGGATCACAGTCATGCCTAAAATGCTGGAAGGATTTTGAGTGAGCATTAGCCTATTCAACATGGAAGTATCTAGTGTGACGGAGTCAGACCAGGATATAGGAGAGTGCTGGAAGGCAGGTATATCAGCCTCAGGATGTGCAGGTCCCTGTTCCCTGGATAGCCAAACAAAGGCTACTCCAGACCAATCAAGACACCTGGGGCCAATTAAGAACCTTCTAGAAAGGAGTAGAAACAGCTAGCCTAATTGGGACACCTGAAGCCAATCAGGGACTGGCTGAAATCAGATAAAAACCTCCCAGTTAATCAGGTGGGTTGTGGGTGTCAGGAGCTGTGGAAGGAAGTTATGCTGTTGGTGAGACTGAGTGGTGGACAACATATCATCCAGAAGGAAGGAGGCCCTGAGGTAAGGGTGAAGTGGAGTTTGAAGAAGCGGAGACTGCTGTGGGGAAGTAGCCCAGGGAATTGTATTGTGTTTTGTGCCTAAAAGGTCAGCCATCTTAGCTGATACTATTAGGGTCCCTGGGCTGGAGCCCGGAGTAGAGGGTGGGCCCGGGCTCCCCCCTTTTCCATCTTCCATACTGGCCTGTGATGAAGGTAACTCACTAGGTGGTGACTCTTGCCAATTATACTGAGAAAGGGAGGTCACTCTGGGGCCTAGATGAGTTTCTGAGGCTCCTAAATCTGCCAGGAAGCGCAGGACCCACAAGTACAGACTTGGAACTTTGTCACACTAGTTAAGTCAGTCTAGGTTCTAGAATGCATAGTATGATTCTATGTTGTATGTACCCCTTTGTTTCCAACACTAATACTTGCTATCACTTGAATCTCTGCTTGCTCCTTGTTGAATAAACTTTTGCTTGTTTTCACTATAGATATATTTAAATGCAGATTATCAAGCAGAGCAGTGATCTGAGGTGTGACTAGTAAGCTGGAGTGTATTGTTTCTTTGGAAGCAGTGTATCTGTGAATATTCTGAGTGTCCAGTGAAATAGGGGCTGGACACTCCAGGGGAATGCTCAAAGGATTTGACAATTGGTGCTAAACTGTACAGAGAGAAAGCAGGGTCTGTGTAGGACTAGAGGGAAGTGTTTGTGTTGCCTGTGGGTAGTGGTTTCAGGGAACTGATCCACAGCAGGCAGAGACAAGGCTTTCTCACACTGAGGGCAGGTAGGTAGCAAGGTGTTTCACAACCCTGGTACCCTTGGGAAGTGGCACAGCAGGTTACACTGGGTTTAGGACCAGCTTATACTGGCAGTGCAGGAAACAGAAGCTGCACTGTACCAGAGAATCTAGCCCAATGAATTAAAAAAAAACAAATATTTATGTCAATAAAATTTGCCTACTATCACAGTGCTAGATAAAGTTGGACAGAGCTTATGAAAAAGTAAAATTATCTACTAGCAAGTAGCTATTTGTTTTCTTTTTTTATGATTTTTTTCTACAGCTAGGATTTATTAAATGATCCTGAAGGAACTCAACATGTTTTCTGGATATATTTTCTCAATTATTTTTTCAAATAGCACCTCTCTATGCCTATATGCTCTTTAAATCAACTACCATGCTGTGCAAAATAGAACTGTCTATTACTCACAAAGGTGAGACTCAGTAGCATTAGCATTTTGAGCTGTATTTATGGAAAGAAAATGATAATGACCAACTTTTCAGCAGCTTTTAGATATTTCTACAAGAAGATAAACTGGGACTAGCTTTCTTTTGCCATGCTGGCACTTGTAAATGCCACAAATCTTTTAAGCAATTGAAAATATAATGATAGTAAAAAGTTTCCTTTACAAAATTGCCTCACTGTTTTTCTATGGGAATATTATTAGAGTGAACTGCTGAAATGTTATGACACTGTGTTTATTTTAAAAGATCCACCACTCCACTATGTCATCACTTAGAACCTATCATCACAGCCATCTATATTCATTGAAAGTAAGTGGGATGCATAAAAGTCAAGAGATGAAAATGATAGCAAGGACTTTATTACTCCCTGAGATATGCTGCCAAAATTGCTGAGTAACTAAGGTTTGTTGCTCTTTTTTGCAGTGTGAACATTCACATAGCGCTGATGCACCCAGCTTTGGATCACATCTGGAAGCATGGAGGAAATGTTAACTCGAGTCTTGTGGACCTCATTAATGAAGCTTTAATGAAGTTTTCCTTGGTGACTGCTATACTCATTGACAGTTTAATAGTATTGTTGATGAACTGGAATAATTTTTTTCATGAAGTCCATGACTTCCTCGTACAAATAATGAAGCAATTAATGCCTAAGGTAGTACAGGCAGATGTTCATCATGACTATTCTGTATCCCACAATGCTACTGGCAAGTGTAACCTGATGATGGAAAGCTTTGGATTGTTATGTTTATTAACACCTCTCCTCCCCTCACACATACCCCCAGAGCTTGTATATATATGTAAACAACTTCTTGCATAGCTATGATCTCCTAATTTGTGAGCTCGTAACTGATTATTCCAAAAGACAGGAGTTAAACACTGATGATTTCATAAGTGAAATCATTTGTCCTGGAGAAGTCTGTGCAAATTCTCATCACACATCGTTCTAGGCTACTCAGAGGCAGCTCCCTAGGGGCTTTCAAGCTGCTCTCAGAAGCAATGAAACCTCATAAAACATTATCCAAATTGACTTTCAAAAAAAGAAGTGTCACAGTTGAACATACCCATACCCAAATATGACACATCTGAGTGAGGAGATCTTCCATAGTGACCTAATATTTTCACACTAAAGTGTCTCAGAGTGGAGATTACTTTTTAACATGATGAGCATATCTAGAAAGCTATATCTAAGAGCTGTTTCACCGCTGCCAAAGCTGCCCTGCTCACAACTACACAACTTACCTCAAGTTGGAAGGACAAACCCTTTGCCATGAGATGTATTTTTACAACTAAGAAAAAGCCTGATCTGGCTGTCTGCGGAAGCAATTCTGCATCTGCAAACTGAGCTGGGACCACAAATCTCAGCAGCTGCATCATTAGCTTCCTGATTCAAATCCACAGTCTGCTCATTAGAGTTGCTACTATTCAGATGTGTACACGTAACTGAAGTGTAGGTGTGAAAATGTGGATTCAAATGTTTGCTCATAAAAAGAAGCTCATCAAGCTAATGAAAGTTTATCACCCATAATTCCGAAGGTGCCAGGGCTCAAACGGGAAGAATTCTGCCCGTGTACTAAATCCATGCCACTCTCCCTGTAACTGCTCACATTTGAGGAGTTCTGTGGTTCCTAGCTAAGAGATTTCAGGTTCTGTCAGAGATGTGGTCTTAGACTCATCTCCTTTTGGTTCAACATTAAAGTACATCAGCATGTTGGAGCCTGACATTTGTCATTTTCAGCAAAATGCAAAGGTGAAAAATGTTTACTGCTATCTGCAGTGAATTAAAATGCAAATCCCTTAAATACAATATTGAAGTTGTACAAGTAATCCACAGCACATAGTGCTGAAAATTTACCCCAGTGTATACAAATTAGTTAATAAAGGCTGCTCTTTCAGCCAATTCACTTTATTTTTTAAAGACTTTTCTTTATTGTTATTCTAAGGTAGTCCTGTTGTTCCTAGGGATGTGAATGATTTCAAACTAATTTTGGGGACTGGGGTTCAAACTGTTAGGAATGGAAGAGCTTCATTGTCCTTATATATTTGCTAGACTACTGATAAGGTGACATGAATTTGTCATATATAGCCTGAATTCCAAGAGATTTATGTTGCTAATTCAAATGAAATGAGGTGAAGCTCTTTTGATGCTCACTGTCCACTAACATCTCAGCAGTTAATAACAACCTGTCATAATTACAGGATGGGATATGTGTGCTTTCTGCTGTGCTTGCTATCAGATACATCACTCAGCCATTGCACAGAAATCAGAGTCACCGGCCCATTGTTCTGTAGCATCAGATTATCTGAAACAAAAACACAACTTCTTGTAGCCCAGCCTACAGATTGTGGAACATGACATAAAATCATCACTGACCCATTACAATTAGGCAGAGTGAAAGCCTACTGCCAGCCATGATTAATGCCAGATACTGTAAAGAAACTTTATGATAGCAAGCCATTTTAGAGTGACGGCACATTATCTTTCCTATTATGAAGACCTAGTTATCATATACAAGCATATTAATGTCACATTTGATTTACATCATGTCCTATGGAAGCATTGTTTTCCATTTATTTTCAATGCAGTTCACTCTGAAAAGTGACGATGTAAAAATAGCTCCTTACTAAGATTGGCCTTTTTGTATTCAGTCAGATCTGCTGACTTTAGTGTCTACACTTTTTTTGGTTGGTTGTTTCATTTGTCAGCAGAACCAATAGAACGGAGAGAGTGAAATGGATTCTATCCCTCTTGCCATAATGAAATAATCTCATTTTTTCTAAATCAAACTATTACAGCTCTCCAACCCCTTCAAAGGTAATGAGTTTACCAAGGAAAGACCCCTTTTTACTGTGAAGATGCAAAAGAAGGAAAGAATCCAGCTTGACTCTCAGATTACAGGCCTGGTTTGCACGGCTGAGATTTAGCAAAAACATCTTGCTTGAAAACTGAGCACATATAATATGAAAATCATTGAAATACTATCTCAAGGCACTAACTGCACTATCAGGCAAAATAATGCAAAAACTCACCACCAAAAATTGCTGCTGTCAGTCAGAAAACATTTTTAGAGATTCCTTTTCTATATGCCTTGAAGGAATGTGGGGTCATTTTGCAGATTCTGAACGAAAAGACAAAGCAAGAAAATTGGAAACGTTACTCGGTCAGTGCAGGCACATTCTGGGACAGGAGCTGAATTAAGGAATAAAGATTTTAAATTCCAGTAATTGAACAACAAGTAAACCACTTTGGAAGTTACATGTATTTTCATAGCTTTGTATGCACAGGCTGATTATGGTTTTGTGGGGCCCTGGGCCAGAGCAAGTGGGAGTCCCTCCCCAGCCCTTCTGCCTGCAGTCCCTCCCTGCTTCCGCTCTTCCTCCCACCCCACCAGCGCCCCATCAGGAGCATTGGGTGGGTGGAGTGGGGCAAGTCCCAGTGCCCCAATCCCCACTCCCCAGCAGGAGCACCGGGTGGGCAAGGCGAGTAGAAACACAGGGCCCCTGGGCTAATCTGTCACTTGTGACAAAGCTCCAAGTTTGTACTTGTGGGTCCTGCGCTTCCTGGCAGATTTAGGGGCCTCAGAAACTCATCTAGGCCCCAGAGTGACCTCCCTTTCTCAGTATAATTGGCAAGAGTCACCATCTAGTGAGTTACCTTCACAGGCCAGTATGGAAGGTGGAAAAAGCGGGGGGAGCCCGGGCCCGCCCTCTACTCCGGGCTCCAGCCCAGGGACCCTAATAGTATCAGCTAAGATGGCTGACCTTTTATCCACAAAACACAATTCAATTCCCTGGGCTACTTCCCCACAGCAGTCCTCGCTTCTTCAAACTCCACTTCACCCTTACCTCAGGGTCTCCTTCCTTCTGGATGATATGTTGTCCACCACTCAGTCTCACCAACAGCACAACCTCCTTCCACAGCTCCTGACACCCACAGCCCACCTGACTAACTGGGAGGTTTTTATCTGGATTCAGCCAGTCCCTGATTGGCTTCAGGTGTCCCAATTAGGCTAGCTGTTTCTACTGCTTTCTAGAAGGTTCTTAATTGGCCCCAGGTGTCTTGATTGGTCTGGAGTAGCCTTTGTTTGGCTATCCAGAGAACAGGGACCTGCACATCCTGAAACTACTGTACCTGCCTTCCAGCACTCTCCTATATCCTTCTGGTCTGACTCCGTCACACACTGCTTTTATGTCTTGTATATTACCTCTTTGAATTCCGTACTCCATTAAAATGGAAGCTATCCATAAAGCAGTCATACATTGCAATGTTTTTTTTACTGGAATCTTGTATAAATCAAACAAATATTGGGTCTGCCTAGGAATTCCAAGGAGGCACACTGAACTAATAAAAAGGACAGAACTGCATCCAAATTCTACCTTCTAGGGCATAAATCCTACAGTTCTGATACGGCTTTCAGAACTCTTTCCATTTTTATTTTACAATAGTAAGAAAATGTCATAGTTTTCAGACTGCAACAGAACCACTGTCTTTCTAAAGCAGGGGTAGGCAACTTATGGCACGGGTGCCAAATGCAGCATGCAAGCTGATTTTCAGTGGCACTCACACTGCCCAGGTCCTGGCCACCGGTCTTGGGGGCTCTGCATTTTAATTTAATTTTAAATGAAGTTTCTTAAACATTTTAAAAACCTTATTTACTTTACATCCAACAGTTTAGTTATATATCAGACTTAGAGAAAGAGACCTTCTAAAAACATTAAAATGTATTCTTGGCACGTGAAACCTTAAATTAAAGTGAATAAATGAAGACTTGGCACCCCACTTCAGAAAGGCTGCCAACCCTGTTCTAAAGAAAAGGATCCTATTCTTCTAGTAGACCATATTTTTGGCTTTTTTTCTGGGAGATTAGGCCCCGTTCTTGCCCAAGCATGGTAGCACTTGATCTAATTTCACTGAGAGGTACAAGATAAATCCTGGGCTACAGTAGAAGTTATCAGAGGAGAGGCAGCTCAGTAACACCAAAGATATGACCAAAAACAGACTGACTGTTTGGATTCTCAATGCAAGCTCACTATTCAAAGAGGCCAGGATGTTCCTTCCAAATCTCATTATGCATCTGGTAAGAGACAAATTTTACTAGAAAGTTGAAGATCCACAGCTAGAACTGTACTTGTGATATTGTTTTAAAAAGTGATTTTTAAGGCCTTTATCATGATTCCTTAGGGACTTTCCTCAACATTTGTACTCCTGAGCCCCTCTTCAGATCACTGCATTGAAATATTAGCCATTTTGGTCCCTCAAATATGTGAATATTAATTCTTCAAAAAACAGCTATATAATGTGTGACCTCTAACGTAAGCTGACTCTCATATCTCAAATCACCATTAGCCCACACAAATCATAACTTCCTCTTGGTTTTACAGTGCTTCAGTACCAACGTGATTTGCTGTAGTATTTTTTTCATTTTTAACTCAACTTTGTTTAGGCTACAGCAGCATAAAACTTCTATAATAAAATTCAGAACCAACTTAAAATTCAATAGGTTTCACATTTTAAAATGCAAAAACTAGGAAAACAATTCAGTTATTTTCAATGACACTATGCTCCCATTTGAAAATAAGCACATATGTATGGTTTTACCCTGAACATAACAATCCAATCACATCAACCATTCAGAGAAGCAGAGGGGGAGATAGTAAATGTTCAGCAGTTCAACAATGAAACTGCAGGACAATAGTCTAAAAACGGATGTCCTGGTGATGCTTTGATGTCTCCATAATTGACAACCTCAATCAATTTGTCCAGGATTTTTTTGAGTTGATTTGCATAATATCAGCACAACACTCTTCTGGGCTCTCCCAACCCCCACAACTCAGACTGCTTCAAAATATTTCTCAAGATATGTGTGAAAATAAGAACTCTCATCTCCCGTCATGACATAAAAATCCTCTACATTCTGACAACGTGATATCAGCTTTTGCTAAAGATTTCATTTCCAGCAATGTGTTGCCACTGTTGGCAGAAAAGATTATGTAGTGAAGGATTTCCTCTGACTCTACGGATGCAATTTCCCACCTAATTTTCTCTGAAATCCTACTGTTGTCTCCTTAAATAGCATGGCAACCCCCATTCAGAGAAATCTTCTAATATTTTGGTTGAGAATGCATTTAGTTTCATGATTAACAAAAATGAGCTTATTTTCAAATGAATATGTACAGTATATGGGAATGAGTTTGTGTGGTTTTTTATATATAAAAATATACTTGCTTGTGACAGGGTGACTGAAACAACTAGATAGCTATGATCCCACTGAGCTAGAGTATCAAAATTTTATATATTTTTGGTCTTCCAAGTTGGGGAAAAGTCTCACATTGGAACACTGACTTTTGACCTTTTCAAAAGGGCATCAGTCTCTCTAATTAGATTTAAATTAATTAAGTAATAGAATCTTGAAATTTAATACACTTTTATCACCGAACAGTACAGGAAAATTCCTAATTTTGACATTTTAGAGGTCCTTCTAACAATATAATAAAATTCTATAAACTTAGATCTGCCTCCTTCACTCAAAGTAAGTAGTACCTAGCTCCTAGCTTTCTGATGTAAATAATTTATAAAATTATCTCAGATTTTTATAAAATATGGGTGGAATTTAAGTATATTTGGGTCTTATAATTCACTAGAGTAAAAGGATTTTATTCAGGATAACCTTCTGAACAACAGAAATTCAGCATAGATGGGTTCCAACATGAGATATTGTAGAGAGCTGAATAGAAGCAGCAGCCAGCTGGCAAACTAGTGGGCATAGTCTTCATTGCTAATTAACAACATTGTCTGTATAGTGTCTCCAAGACTACCCCCCCACACACACACACACACCCATCCCTCTAGAGCCCTTTAGTTCTTCAAGTTCATACTTAAACAATATGGCAGACACGTCTAATCAGCTCTTATATTCTGCTGCCACATTTCAATGAAATATGGTCTCTTTTTAAATTCCCATAAAAATAAATGTCTTTTCAAATACATCTTAGCAGTTTAAACTGTAATAAGTGTCATAAATTAGATAGAAAAATTATGAACTTATCCAAACTCCAAATGTGGTACTTGGCTGCGATAATAAACTGGAAAAGATTTTGAAAGTTCTAACTGTTAATCCAGCATTTGACGGAATGCTCTGGAATGAACCAGGTGCTCAGTGTATTGGGAGGGAAGAACAACTCTGAGCTTCCTTTTTCCAAAAATCTCATGTGACAGCTTTAGTGCCCCCGTTGAGACTTTTGTGACACTTTTTTTAAGTAGACATGCAGTGCAAAAAATGCACACAGTTGTACATTTGTGTTTGTGCTGTTGCTAGGACTATCTGCAGGCTGGAAATTAGCATACACCTGGCTATTTATATTCCTCATCAGTCATTTGTAAAATGCATTAACTATATATGCAAATGCGCATTTTGACTGAACAATTCCAGGCCTCCCTTTTTCAGAGATTTGGCACAAAAGCCATATTACTACTCTAGCTAAGAGAGCTGTTTGCAGTGGTGTTGTAGCAGTGCTCATCCCAGGGTATTAGAGGGACAAGATAGACAAGCTAATATATTTTACTGGATCAATTTTCTGTTGGTGAAAGACTTGCTTTTGAGCTTACCCCATGAGAACTTGCTTCAATATGGGAAAAAATCCTGACCATACACCCCTTCTTGACACCTACCACACCACATTGGAATCCATATAGGGCATCATTAAACAATTACAACCCATACTTGGTGGAGGACAACATCCTGAAAGAAGTCTTTCCTGAATCCCTTTTTATGACCTTCAAATAACCCTCCAACCTTACCAAGCTCATCATCAGACACCAGTTACCCACAGACCAAGACACTCAAAGCAGCACCAGACTCTGCCAGAATAGATGCAAAACCTGCAGATATATCTCCAGTACTACAGTGATCAATATGTCCACAACACACCTTTCGGAATCCCTGGATCCTATGCCTGACTATCACAACATGTTGTGTAGCTTACCAGTGCATCAAATGCCACAACAACAATTACTTGGGCAGGGGTGCTAGAACAATTTTTATAGTAAGGGTGCTGAAAGCAGAAACTATGTATTTGGTTGTTACTACTACTTCAAGCCAGAATATGCTGCAGCACCCCAGTGCCCCTAGTTCCCGCACCCCAACTTGGGTGATACCAGACATTCAGTACACACTTGAATGAACTTGCACAGAAAAATGATAAGACAAAAATACCATCACACCCATTGGTGAACAATTTTCACAAAGTGATCTGACCTTTCAATCCTGATCCTCAAAGGAAACCTGTAACAACACCTTCAAAATATGAGCCTGAGAGCTTAAATTCACAACTTTATTAGACACTAAAAAAAGACTTAATAAAGACACCAGATTTATGGCTTATTTCAACAATCTATAACCCATTAACCTCTAGGGTGACCAGATGTTCCAGTTTCACAGGGACAGTCCCGATATTTGGGGCTTTGTCCTATATGAGCACTTATTAGTGCTCATACACACACACACACACACACGCATCCCAATTTTTCACACTTGCTATCTGGTCACGCTATTAACCTCCACCCCAATTTGTTGTTCTATGAATACTGAGGTGTTAGTTGGCAACTTCCCTTTGAATGGTCTCTTACAATGTGTTAGCTACTCACAATAAGTGAACTGCTCCACCTTGTATTTAGCAATGACACTTTGAGTACTTTCCCAGACCTGAAGAAGTGCTCTGTTGAACTTCAAAAGTGTGTCTCCCTCACCAACAGAAGTTGATCTAATAAAAATAAATAGTACCTCACACAACTTGACTTTCACTAACAGCGATTTTTCAGCTGAAGTGAAAAAGGCTAATATATTTTTTTTAAGTGGAAGGTCCCAAGTTCTCTCTCTGGTGCTGCATGCGTGCACTAGACTTGATCTCGACTTGGCTCCATAAGTGTGGAGCCACTGATTTCTTACACAGTATTTGGTGTTTTCCTTTTCGGAATACAGGCCTACTCCCACTGAAGTCCATTGGAGTCTAAACATTGCTTCAGGAGATTTTGGATCAGGTCCATTATGCTCATTTCTACAGCTACCAAAACGTCAAGGAGAAAGTGCAGGGAAAAGATTATGGAAATATTCAGATCTTTAACTCTAATGAATGGATTAACATGAGAATTACACCACTTTCTACAGGAAATTAGTATTTAGAGAATGTATGTTACTTCTGATACATTCCATTTTCATAAAGCCAGGAACATTATGTCAGCTCAGGCTGAGACATATTTTGACTTGATTTGTAAGATATTTGTGTATGCTTCTATGGCATGTACAGAGATGGCATGGGATCTGAGAATTAGCATAATACAGAGATTTTCAGAGTAATTCTGGACTTTGTACTGAATACTGAGTAAAATAGGAAAATCAAATCATTCTAATCCATATTTGCAGTATTGCCCAAGGGCTGTGATGATTTAACTCCCTTCTCTTTTGAATATTTGTTCAGTGCTCCTTTAAATTTTGTATATATTCATTCTTAGGCGTGGAGTTATGGAGCCCAAGTGGTTCCAGGGCTCTCTGCTTGGAGAATGGTCTGTCTGACTGTGCTTCTCAAGAGCTGGTGGCTTTGGAAGTCTGTGGCAGGGCAGGGATAAAACCCCTTGAATGCCCTGCTCCTGCCGGCTAAACCCTGCTTTCTGGCAGGAGGGCCGGGGCCAGAGGCTTGCAGTAGCCGGCAGGGACCCCATCTGGAAGCCCTAATGAGGGCTAGCTCACAGCACTAGGCTGGGTGAAGTAGACACAGCTGAGGCTGGGAGCTGAGAGGGCTAGAAAAGCCCTGAACAATTCTCAGTTAGAGGAAGGCCAGGCAGGGAATAAGAGGCTGCTCCCTTGTCTCCTGGCTGCAGGCAAGGTGTCTCAGGGGCCTGGAGACCCAGGAACCAGGACAGTGGGCTAACTGTCAGGGGATTGGGGAGAACACTTTTTGTTGCACTGAAGCCAAGAAGTGAGCACTGTAAATAAAGGACACTTGGGTGAAATACTGAAAGAGGGTGTGAAGACCTTTATTTTGACCAGCCAGAACATAGGGCGCACGGGAAGGACATAGAAACTTGTGCGAACCCTGTGACAAGGTCCTTTTCACCTGATCCTCAATTACACAATTTAGGTCCAGATTCAGTGAAATCTCAGACCAGTTTTGACACCCCAGAAGTCTCTGAAAACCATTCAGTTTTGTGATACCAAACGCCAAGACTTGTGTTAAGCAGTTGTGTCTGAACATCCAGACTAAGATGTAGGACCAGATCCTTGACCTCCATTAGACCCCGTCCCCTACAAGGCAATGAGGGATTCCCTTTATATAAATGAATTCCTGCCTGGTGTAAAGCCAGCATAGGGGTCATGTCAGGAGTGGGAGGGAAAGCATCAAATTCCTTTTGCTCCCACATTCTTGGGTTGCATTAACAGCCCCCTATGGAGCTTTTACGGGCCCTAAGGCTACTATAACTTAAATCAAGGGCTGAACTGGCCCCCAGCTGCCTCCGGGTTTTAAGGAAGTTTTAAGCTTCCTTTTCTTAGTCCCTTTAGATCTTACACTAAAGAGGGGTGTAATTCTCCATGATTCAAACAAGAAAATGCATCTGAATAGGTTGCAGATTCTGGTGCTGCTCCAGATTCCGGTCTGCTTCTTCGCCATATTACACAGTCTTCCATTCACTTTTCTTTTGATAACAGTCACTGCCTTTTAGGGACAATTCCATCACTTTATTCACCTTGAGCAGCACTTACTCTGGACTAGATCACATCCCCTGCTGCATGCTCACTCAGGTGAAAGAAGGAGCATTAGAAGCCCTTTATTTCACTGTATTTGCCACTTGAACCTTAACTCCACCTCCCTTCCCAAATGCATCTGAGCAGGCATGGAGGAAGCGGAGGGAAGCTGCATCAGCTTACTTTTTCCATAGAGCACATAGGAACCAGGAAGTGAATTGTGACTCAGCTTTGCAACTATGTGTTGCCCCTTAGAGTAGTCAAATAGTCAGAGTACAACCTAGCTATTAGGGAGTAGTCACACGGAAATTGCCAGGACTGGAGTAAAGCATCATGCAGAACAAGAAAGGCACAATTAGACCCTTTTAATTTTTATGTAATGTATGCCAGCAAAACTTCATATCACCTCATTGTACTCACTGTTGGACGCAGATAGAAGCAAACTCTTAGAGATATTCTTTATGAAGGCACTGATGCATTGTTTTCTTACTAGATTACAAGACAGGGTGAAAGCTGTGTTTTCTACTTCAATGGGCAGATAAAATTGTATCCACATAGAGAACCAAAGGCATAGCTAACACTGAGCCAGTTCATCTTCAGGCCTTTGCTGAGTAAGGACTGAGTAACAATTACATAAATATTTTATGATAGCGTTGCATGTATAACTTATCTATATTTTACCTATACAAATATGCAGCTATGCATAGATACATATGCTATATTTTAGCTATACATTTAGTGACAGAACTGTAACCCTCAGTAATCAACTAGATTTAGTATGCCTTTAGAAGTGAGCATCATAACTGTCACACAGAAAATAAACCTTAGAATGGAAACTATATAATGGGGCAACTAAGTGTTGCCTAAATTAATTATTTAAAACAGAAAGTGAAGTTAACTAACAAATATCTAATAGTCTAAGTAGAATTAAAAATGCAAAGCAATAGAAATGGCTGTTCAGGATGCACTGCCACATGGTTCATGTACTGCAATTCCTTTTATGCCTCTTGACTCAGACCACTTCACTTCTCCAAGCCAATTAATTTGTACTGAAGCTGTGTCATGCTTATTGCGTTAAATTCTATATGAAAATTGTTTGTCTGTAAGCCAAATATGTTTTTCCTCTAGAAATATGTTTATGCATTAAACTTCTTTTAATGTTTTCTTCCCCATTAGCATGTTTGACAGACACTGAGTTTCATCTCATAAATATCTACAGCATTCAGAACTCTTTGGTACACTGTGTCTCAAAACCCATATTAAAGACAAAGGCAGAATAAGCTGCTGCAATGTCAAACACAAGAAAAAAATAAAGAAAAGTTTGTAGTGTTATGAAATGTTTAAAATGTTCCAAAATATGGTACTGTAAAAATGAATTGCCTGGTAGTGTGTGGGGGCTAAGTTAACCAGCAAACATCATTTATAAATTGTAAGATTTAAAGCTATGTTGTAACCCACGCTGGGGAGGAGCAAAATATTATATTTTTTAAAAAAAGATAGGAGGATTAGTATTAAGTACAAAATAAAAAAAAGTGTAGGTTGGGTTTTTTTGTAAGGATAAGACAAATACTTTGAGCCAATGTCTCACTGTACTACAAGTCAATGAGCTCAATAACACAGTATGTCCTTTTCTACCCTGTAAAGTAGGATTCTATTAGCTTTATCTGTAGTTCATCCTTCCTTCTACATTAATTTCGTATAGCTCCATCCTGTATAATAGATATGAAAAGTTTTGGAAAAAGAGCAAAATTGAGCCCAGTGATGGCCAAGCTTTGAAAGATTTAGAAAACTGAATATCATCTTGCCCGAAAAGGCAAAAATCCCATTGTCTTCAGTAGGGTTAGGATTTCACCCCTTATGCTACATTTAAGAACTCAAGAGCTCAGAAGTTTATCTGAACCCAAGTCCAACGAAAGTCAAGAAAGAAATTATTTTCTTTAAATGTGAACTAAACCTAAATCTTTAATGATTAGAGTTTGGGGCAATGCTTATTTATATTCTATCCACATCAGTCTGTCCATCCCCGTAGCACATGTAACTCATGTCTTGGGATTTATTTTCTGGGGCCTTCATCTCTAAATGGAGCAGAATCTGCAGGCTGCAAAAGCAGCTGCCATTTTATGTTCAGATGCAACCTGACTCTAGAGGACATACTGTGAGCACTCTCCTGAAAGCCTTACTTTCATTCTTTTTTGTATAAGAAACCAACAAAACAATCAAGATAATTCTGACTGAAAGTAAATGGCTGTTCTTTGTTTGTGGGAAAAACATAGGGTCTTAACTGAGAGAGATGTAGAAAACTGTAAAAGCTTTTCAGTGTAAGAGCCTGGTTTTCCTAGTAACACATGCTACTCTAATGCAAGTTCCATCTGCCCTCCTCTCACTCTGAAGTCAAAACAGAGAACCTTACTGTAATTATGAAGCTTGCTAAGTGCATGAAGAACCAAACATGACCTCACAATACAGTGATACAAGGCAGTACTCCCTGAATTGCCAGCATTGAGGAATCTATAGTAGCTTTACAGTTGTATAAAACTTGGGTTGACAGCTATTGAAATTACTTAAAATACAATCATCATATAAAGCTGGCATATTCACTCGTGCATATTTCCCTTCCTTCTCTCCTGCCAGTCTTTAATCTTGTTCCTTGATATCTTGACACTCAATAGAAGAGAACATTTACAATAGAATAAAATTACAATAATAGAAAACTACAGAACCAAGAAAAGGAAATCATCCTATCAGTTTACAGATATCAGTGGGGCTAAACATCAAAAATTCACTAATGTAATACATCTTCACTGGTTTACAAAAGATTCAAAGATTAAGTCTAAAATTATATTATTGCTTTTTGAAGTTCTCCATTTGCTACTGGCTATATAACTTGACTCTAGTGTCTATCCCATGAAGTTCACCAATCTGAGTACTACTGCAGTAACAAAATCACAACCATAAAAGGGTAGAAGGCCATTTCATCATCCAGTGGAGTTTGAGAAACCCACAAAAAGAATCCCCTGACTTGACTTTGTGCTGTCATTATTGATGGGCGGCCCCAAGTCACAAAGTTTGACTCTGCCCCAAAGAGTCTGCTGGTGTTTTGATTCAAGGTTGTATTCCATACAGAAATAGGCACAAGCCATTCCACTCAGTTCTGAATCCAGAAATGCTCCAGCCCTAGATTTGAAAATGTCTCCCTCTGCAGCCTTGGGCAAATCAGCTTTTCTGCCTCATTTTCCCCACTGAAAATGATACCACACTCACCTAATGAGGATAATTTGTTAATATCTGTGCAGAGCTTTAGAGATGAAAAGCATGCTATAAATGCTACATAGAAATCCTGATATGCTGGACCCTGAAGGGCACATTCAGCCAGAGCTAAAATCCTTCCCTCTACAAACATGCTTCCCCATGTGATCTCAACAACTGCTAATGCTTTCTTGCATGCACCACCATCTGCTGCAAAAGTAAAAAAAATGACCCACTTTCCTTTTCCATTATTATGGCCACCTTCCTCCTGTGCAACCTTCCTTCACCTCAAAGGACTCCTTGGAGAAGAGATTGTGTCAGAGTAAGCTGAGGTACTTCTATCATATTCCCAGCCTTTGCCACCTAGAGAACCAAAAAGTGGCACTCCAGCCATTGTCACTCGTGTCTGTACAACAGAAGGTCCCCAGCTGACCACTGTTCAGATAATTGAGACACTGGTTTATCTTCCCTTCCGAGTATTGATAAGAAGGGTCATCTATTGGCATGGACTGCAGAAAGCTCTATATTGAGGGGTTAATTCCATTTGTTATTCAAACTGTGTCTGAGTGGAAGGGAATAGAACTAGTTTTGACAATCAGAATGAAGGGTTGAATAGCCTGTCTTTCTGTATTTTGTGTATTCCTTTCCAAGTCAAGAGCCAAGGTATTTCTTTAGTGGATGATTGGAAATGTGATAGATGGTTTTGAAGGGCTCTGCTTTGTTACATTCTTTATTGAGCACAGGAAACTATATTCAGATCTTCCAATAATAAGACATACTGTGCACTTTCATCGGAAGGCCATCTCTGATACAAGGTATCTATACCTTGCCTTTCAATTCTATTGAAGTTTATTATAAACAACCCTGTATAACATCTCCCTCACTGTGGGAAGAAAATTACTAGCCTCCAAAGAACAGTTTTTCAGAGATGGTGTGGGTACTTAAACCAGCTGTGCTGAACAGAATGTCTAATATATTTGGAGTTCTTGACCATTTCAAGGGAACTCACAAGCTACAGTAGCACTGTTTTCCATTTTCACTACAGTAATAGACACAAGAATAGATTCCTGTTGTGCCACTTTCTGTTCACAGTCTTTGTCAGCAAAATAAACCATCAGGATTGCAGTGCCTCATTTATCATGTGATTCTCTGTAATGTGATGTGCTTCTAAGCCTCTCCAAGAGTCTATAGTTTGACTGAAATGAGTCTTGCTAACTTAGGAATCAAAACTATGAAGAGGAAAGAAATGGTATTGGCAGCAAATAGATTTCAAAGTGCTAAGTATCTCATATACAGATGCATTCTGGTAGCCACAGTTACACAGAGACTTTACGGGCGGAACGTGGGAGAACTAGCAGAAATACAGCTCCCCCAACTCTAACAATTTTCTCTTTAAATAATTTCTTTATGGGAAGCCCCTTCTCGAAAATATAAAAGGCATTCTGCTCTCAGTGCAGCTCATTTCTAATAGCACTTTTAATGTTTAACATTCCCATACTTTATATGCTGTGAAACCAAGGTGAAGATGTACTCCATCAACTTTATGAAGATCAGTCATTAAATTTAATAGAAGTCAGGTATGTTTAGGCACAATTAAAAACTAATCAATATGTTTTATATATGAAGCCATTACTCAGGTACACAAATGCAAGAAAATAATATTTGCAAAAGCTTATTTGTGTTTCCTATTGAAAACTACCCAAATGGATTTTGTAGGTGGGGGGTAGGGAGACTGCATTCCTAGACTGTCACCACGCTGCCTAGCATCAGCCCAAAATGAATTCTAGGGATTTCGATGTGGCCTTACAATAATGTTTCTGTTGCAAAGATAGCACACCACAACACTGAATGATTCCATTGTAATTTGACATTTGCTAAAATAAAAGCTAGGTGATGAAGTCTCAGTGACAACCCGTTTGTGTATTTTTCAGAATAAGGACATGTTTACACTACAAACTTAAGTCAACCTATGTGAGACCGACTCCTAGCCACTGCAGTCAGTGGTTCAGGTCCATACTACCCTCTTTCTGTCACTGGTGCCCATGCTCACCAGGAGTGTTTCCACTGACTTAAAGGGATGGTGTGGAGGGCTGAGAGCCCAAGATCTCAGCTCTGCATGCAGCTCCCCACCAGGAACCTGGCTGTCCTCCCTCCCCCACACACCTGTGACTTCCAGCTCCCTGCTTCCCATTGGGACATTGAGCCTTGATGCAGCAGAGCTCCCAGAAGGGAGAGGGGGGCCAAGAGCCTAGAGGGCAATCTACTGGGAGGCCGGGGACAGGTGTCAGCCCAACTCCCAGCAGGGACCCTGGGCAGTAGTTCAGTGGGAAGCCAGGACCCTAGGGGCAGCCCGGCTCTAAGCGAGAGACTCCCACCTACCCCTGGGTGACAACCTGAGCTGTGAGCATTTTCTTGTCAATTTCAAGATGGAGCCATGAAATTTCCATGATGGAGCCGTGAAGTTGACAAGAATGACAGACAACAGCGGATGTAACTAACTCACAGTCTCTGCACAGACACTGCATCATCCTAACTACACTGATGTAAGCCCTACGCCTCTCATGGAGGCGGAGTTATTATGTCGGTGTAGTAGGGCATTTACATCGGTGGGAGCAAGGCTGCAGTGTGGACACTGGCATAATTAGGCTGACGTTAGCTGCCCTATGTCAGCCCAACTCTCTAGTGTAGACCGAGCCTTAGGGTCTGTTGTCCATGCAGTTCAAGCCACAATTTCCTGAAAATCACACAACCTTTACTCTTGTTTAGTGCTAGTGGGATGAAGGGGCACACTGGACACTCAGCTACTGCTTCCACTCTTTTCTCAATGGGGCCTATGGCACAGAAAGAAAAGTGCCCAGAGGTCTCTGCCTGCAGAGAGCATCAGGTGGTCTGAGCCTGGGTGGCCAGTTTCCAGTGACAATTAAACTGACCCCCAGTGCTCTCTCCTTCTAAGCTTTCGCTCTCTGGGACCATCGGATGCCATGGCAGGGAGGACATTCTTTCTAGCCCTAGCTAGCTTCTTCAACAGCCACCGTTTGGCTTTAAGATGGTCCAGGCTATATTCCAGACTCTATGTGAGCCTCCTCCTAATAGATATTTTAGCTTTGCCTTCACCCACTTTTACTGAGTACACCATTACATAGGTCAGCCTGTGATCATGCTATGGGGTGGGCAACTTATTCTTCCTTGATACCTGTCACAATCATTATTTCTATGTGTTTAAAACATTGCTATGATTTATTTATTATTGAATGGTCTAGAGTGTCCCAGGCACCTGAAAATGGAGAGCTTGCTAAATACAATTACTACTATTGTATGTTGTTTGCATTTATGTCTGTCATCCAGCTCTACTATTAAAATCTCCCTGTCGGACAGCTGGAATATCAGTAGTCTATTTTAAATATCAATTCTAACTCTGTTTAGAAAGGAGTTTTGACTTTTATTAGCTTTAGACAATATTACAAGAGTTGTCATGTTTCTTTTCATTTACAATAGTAAGGAGAAGGATTAAGGACTATTAGTTTCTGCTCAATTTGATTTCCAAGTTTAATGATTTGATAAAACTGGTGAGGCTGGTTGAACACTGAATTTACAATTACACTCTGATTGTCTTGGCTGTACTTCCTCGACAATGTCTACACTAGAAAATAAAATAAACCTATATATGTTGGCCAACATATTAAAATCATAGCATAGATGAGGGAAGTTGTAATTTTAACAGATAGCTGTTGAGATAAACATAGGGCGAACTTAACATGTGAAAACTCATTAGCTCCTTTTTAATATTCATTAGCTACCACGCCTTTCTTTCTACTGAATACAAAGCCAAGGAATGAGGTGAAGCATATCCACAATACTTAAAGAAGCTTTGCTGAAATGTTCAGACGCATGCTGACCATTACACAGCAGATACTCAAGATATGTAGTGTGGCATTTCAAATATTCCTTCTTTACAAGATTAATGATTCATAAGTTTATGCAAGCAGTACTGATTTAATGTGCACTACTCTAGAGTGCTGCTATTTCTAAACAGAACCAGCAGGTACTCAAGTCAATAAAAAAAATTATTCCCACCTATTATTCCCATTCCTTAGAGATCACACAGTAGAACATTTCTAAGAGAATAATTAAACATCAGCTGAGAAATTACTATAAACCAAAATACACATTAGGTATGAGTTGCATTTTGCCCTCTGAGGAAGGTTATTCCAGAAAGATAAACTTTTGCTTTCAAAGTGATCCTAATAATTTATTTAGCCAAAGTAAGCAAAAACCACTGACATTGTACTGACAATGAAACTGTAAACTTTCTGCAATAATTTGTATTGAACTTGCTAAATCCTCTGTCTCTCACATTGGCTCATTTGTTTCCCACCAATCCTGAGGGTTCTCAAAATGATTTCCAGTACACAGAAATACCAGTGTCGGTAAAGCACAATCAAACACAAGGGCTGCAGGTAACAACTGAACTACACTTGCATAGCTTTTTTGTCCTACTCTAGAGACACAGGAATATCAATTAGATTAAACAGTCAAAATCCTAAAGAAAAGAAATTGAAAAATAGTGAGTCTCACCAGTTTAAGTCAGGAACTTTGGCAACAAACAAACAAAAAAACCCAGAATCAGATCTAAGGAAACTGGACCCAAATTCTACCCTCAGTTATAATTTCTGTTAGGTCTGATCTTGCAACTTCTACTCAGCCTCTCAGTTAAGACTTCTCAGGGCAATAGGGTTTGTTCATTGGGCCCAATGACTGAAGTGAGGATAAGGGAAAAGAGAAACAACAAATCAGGTGACTAGGTGATCATTGGGCATGTCCATTTCATGCAAAGTTTTAAAAATTACACACACATTATATATGGTGGTGGCTTTGCTAACCAGCTCATGATACATAAAACAGTCACAAAGAAGGAGCAAAGGTTTTGCTGAGGATGTGGACAAATTACATATCAAGGCTGGCATCATTGGTGGAGTAGCAAGTATGTGTGGGGAAAGTGTAGTGGGGAGATAAAGAAACAGGCATAAATAGGGGAGGGCAGGTCAGGATCAACATGGGTCTCAGGAAGGCCTGTATGTGCTCCAATAAACAAGAACATTACAGATCAGATGATAGTAATATGAAACCTTGGTTCAGTGAAGATTTTATTTTAGTCAGAACCCATTCTTCTGTGGTTGTTCCCTTGCTTTTTATCATGGTATAACTTTCACGGATACTGTGATGCAGGTTCTGTAGCTTTCAAATTAAATTGCTTTCCCTTGTAAACAGCGGGGGAGGGAGGAGGAGCCAGCCAGGACCTCGGGGGGACCAGACAGAATTGGCCCATGGTCCGTAGTTGCCCACTCCTGACTCAAATCCTTATGAGGACGTTTTGACAATACACAGTTCCTATTCTTAAAATACTCAAATGGGACATGTTCACTCAATACCAGGTTCGGTAGCAATCTTTTCCCTAATCAGCCTATATTATTTCATACAATTAGGCATGCACAAATTCTTATGAACCAGAAATAATGGGCATGGGCAGTGTGTGAACCTGTGTGTGAACAGGTGGGGGAGGCTAGCCCCCAACCTGCCCTTCCCACACTAGGCCACGCCCCTTCTGCACCCACCCGACCCCCGGTTGGAGCCCTGAGCCCTCGGACACAGGGCCAGCTCCAGGCACCAGCCTAGGAAGCATGTGCTTGAGGTGACACGTTTTAAGGGGCGTCATTCCATCCAATCCTGGGGCAGCACATTCCAGTCACACACACCCCTTTTTTGTTGTTGCTTCGGTGGCATCACTCTGGCCACTTTTTTTTTTTTTGTTGGCTTGGGTGGCAAAAAAGTTAGAGCCGGCCCTGCTCACACAGCAACCACCAGCCCCCGCCCCAGGCTAGTGCCCCCAGCCCCAGAGCTCTGGGAAGGCAGACTGCACAGCCTGAGCTCCCCCAGCCCCGGACCACTGGGAGGCATGGCCCCAGCTCGAGCCAGGGCCACCACACAAGGGGAGCTGTGGAGGGGACCTGGGGGCGGAGCGTGTGTGTGGCCACACTTGGTTGTTTGTGGAAGCACAGCCTTCCCCAACCTATGAGACCTGCCGCCCATGATAAGAGGTATTTGTCCAAAGCCTTTTCACTTCTTGTCATAAGTGTGAAGTAGCCTAGAATTATTGTTTACCTGTAAGGGGTTAAGCTAAAGGTAACCTGAGAGGTGGACAACTGACCAATGAGAAATTCCTCAGGAGACAAAGGATTTTAAGTTTCAGTTTCTCTCTGGCTCTCTCTCTGTTCACCTCAGCTATGGGATGAACACAGCTATGTCTTTCACTGTAACTATAAGATTCTATCAAGTACTGTAGTCAGTAAGTTTACCTTCTTTTTATCACTTGGAGGGTTCTCAGTGGTGAGTGTTGGCTGGGTGCTTCTTGGTATTGTAAGCTTCAGCAGAGATATCAACAGTGGGAGAAAGTTGCCTCGGGGGAGAGGTTTGGTTTCTGAATCCTTTTGTTGATTAGGGTAGATGCTGTTCTATTGATGGTTATAAGGGATTTATTCCTTTCTTTTTTTTTCTTTTATTAAAATCTTTCTTTTAAGAAGCTGACTGCTTGTTTTCCATTGTGTAAGATCCTCGTTTTGGATCGGGCACGTCTCGCAGGAACAGGCGAGGTTTGTTTTTTTTTCTCTCAAGCTTCCCAGGGAAGGAAGAAGTTTGGGGGGTTAGTGGAAAGGGAAAGAAGGGTCCCAAACTACTCTAGACCTAGTTTGGTGGTGGCAGTGTACCAGGTCCAGATACAGAAGTTGTGTTCTGGGGAAAAACATTTTAACCCAAGCTGGTAAAATAAGCTTAGGGGGGTTATTTCTTTTTTCATGCGGGTCCCCACATCTGTACCCTAGAGTTCAGAGTGGGGAGGCAATCCTGACACTTCTAAATCTCGTGCATGAACTGTAGTGTGTGCAAAAAATGGAAAAGCACCACCCCTTTCTCTTTTTATCCACAGATCTCAAAGTGCTTTGTAAAAGAAAACAAGAATCTTTAGGCCTAAATGGCTCTGCGGTTGCTTTGCAGCCCGAGGAATGATTCAATGCACTGTTCCCCTTAGGGAATATCTGCATAAAAACCCTATTTTACTAGGGCTTTGTGGAGGAAAGAAGTCGGGGAGAGACAGATGTTATGCAGTTTCATATGAATGCAATAATATGTTGATGACAATCTCACAGCTAAAAGAATCGCATGAGTATTATTTAGAATTACACTAGTTCTACTACACAATTTCCCACCTTAAATCATATTCCCAATCATCTTCAGGCCTGATGTGATGGGTTTATTATGTTTATTAAATACATTTTAGATATAATTTATTTTTGACTTTGTCAAAAAAGTTTGTTTACATATTCCATGGACAAAATGCATTATCTGACCCAACTCTATTAAGAAGATCCCTAATGTAAGTAACATCTAAATTTTTAAGAATCTAAATTTTTGATTTTCCCTAAATGAAGAAATACAGGATCCTGCCATCTTCATTTGAGCAAGCATTGCTATTAAAGTCAGTGGGATTATTCGTGTGACCAGTTGCAGGATTGGGCCCATTGTTGACTATGGTTTATAATACATAAGCCAGTGTTCATCAAACAGAGGCCAGGCTACAGTGAGTGCTCAGAGTTGCTAATAAATATTCAGAACTGGAAAATGAATCTGTATGAACCATGCACCTGAGCTAGCCAGATTAAAGGATTATGCTTCCCATTGCAGTTCATATTATGGGGATGCTGACCTGTCAAGGATAATAGAACTTACTGTACATGCTCTTAAAACTTAAATAAAAACACTGTTATTTTAAAATGAAAATTTACAAAACAAATTAATCAGAAAGTTGAAGAAAATGAGACCTGAGAAGAAATGAATAATTTAAAAATGAAAGTCATAAAAAGGTCAAATTTGATATTATTCTCAATGAAATAATTTCTACCCCAGCTATGTGTGACATGATTTTAAAATGGGGACTATTTTATGTAAGCAGCAAAAAGTCTGGTATTTTATCTAGATTTTACAGAATTTGCCCACCACACCACCCCCACACATATACTATCTTAAGATATAAAACAAAATGTAGGTTTTAAATATTTCTTTGTGGAACAACTAATTATTTTTCCTTCAAACAAGAGTCCTGGTTGTTGTTTTTTTCTGTTAAGAGTATCCTTCAGTAAAGCAAGCTGTCTAAGCACAGAGGCATGATCTGCTTGTTATGAAGAGTCATTTCATATCCAGATTTCATATTTTCTTTCATTTTCCATTTTTTTTTTGTACCTGAACCCCTGTGAGGAAGATTTGAGAAGCTAGATAACAGCAAAAGTAAGGTTTATTCCACTCAGTCTTTAACAGAGCTCACATTCTAATTCCTCCTTCCTCCTGAGGCTGGCAACAAAGTCCTCCAAATTCTTAGACAGTCTCCTTTGTCTTAAATTTCTCCTAACACCTGGAGAGGCAGGGACTAGATGAGATTGTGGAGCAATTCCCATTAATAGACGGTCCTTATTTTTACAGTCTATATTTTGGGGGAGGATCCTGTAATGCCCATATTCCTCATGTTCATATCATCGTGATCTTACATATAAAGCATGCCTTGTAAGACATTGGGGAAAGGTTATGACCTACTGAAAGTCATTTCTCTAGCCATATAGGTATATCATTCATGCATATGAAGTTATGAGAATTGTGTTGTACAGTTGTTACTAAAACATGATGTAAGTTGGGGAATCAGCCAGGTATTAGCTCCCCACAGGTAACAGAAAGGAAAGTAACCAATACCCAATGGAGTGTCAAATAACTCATCAACCACCATTGTCCAGCAATGGAGCTACAATTCAATGACTCACCTGCAGGAGGCCATATCGGGGCATTGCTCAACCTTGCCTGGAGACTCAGCAATGCAAGCCTTTTGCAAATGCTGGTGTATATCCACTTTCCATTGAAGTGGTGAACCAATTAATAAATCTGCATTGCTCATCTTGAGCAATGCAAGACGGTATATTCCTGAGGTAACGTGCTAGGAGCTGGGGCGGGGAAGTGGGGGGAATCTGGTTGGTGCCTCTCTGTGATTTGTGAGTGGCTTTAGGAGCATTCATGCAATATAGCTGGGTGTGGGGCTTCACATGCTGTTGTGCTGAGTGATCACAGCACCTGGAAGAGTTTGCTGCTTGTCTCTAGCAAAGCATTGTGAGAGACAGCCCAGACTGGAGAGAGTTCAGGGGGCACAGCGGTCCCACAGTCCCAGGCTTCATCCCTGTGTCCCATCACACTCAGCACTATCAGAGTCAGTGTTCTCTAATCCAAGGTGGATATCAGCACTCTTCTTCAGCCGCTGGTTGATGAGCTGCAGATAATCTTGAAATGTTCCTTTTCTTTCCATCTATTAACACAGCAAAATCTGTTAGATCAGTCAGATCTGTTATCTGTAAAGTATGTGAACTTCTTGTATGTCCTTTTGGAGTCTGTATGGCAGTGTTTTGCAAACAAAATCTCCAAATTGAAACTTGTGAGGGTTAGCGCCCGTCTTATGATCTACCCCATCTGTATTGCTCTTGTTTGTTCTTAACACACTCACAAATAGTTTCATCTGAAGGTCTGGTTGTAAGAAGGAAGTGAATAAGTCCTTGATAGGTAGTAAGTCATATATTAGTGTTGTGTCCTCTTTACTGTTCAAAGGTGATACTCTTGTGTGGAGCATGGGATAGTCCTGTAAGCAAATAGTGTGTCACAAAGCTTCTTCCCATAGTCTCACTTGCAAACTGTAAAGTGCAAGCTTTTTCACCAGTCTATTCATTTTCTCAACTAGAATATTAGTTCTCAGATGGTATAAAGAAACAGTCTTGTCTTTGCTACCATTGCTATTGAGATTTTTTGCATTTCAGCAGTGGTTGATTGCATTGTCAGTTATCAATCCTTGGGAAATCACTCTCAGGCAAACACTTATTACATGAACTTTGCCACTATTTCAGTGGCAATCTTTCCAGTGAAGTTACATCTGGCCATTTTGAATGATAGTCTACCATTATTATGGCAAACCTTTGTGTAACAAAGTGATCTTCAAATGGTCCCATTATGTCAATAGCCAATTTCTCCCATGGACGGCTGGGAGTGACACTGATGATTTTCTGTGATTTATCACTATTAGCACAAGCCATGCAATTCTTGATTACTTCCTCAATTTGCTTGTCCATCCCTAGCCTCTCAAACACTTGTTACAATTGTCTTTTGATTACACTCATCCCCAGATGTCCTTCATGTGCCAGGTGAATCAGTCGTTCTCTCAGGAGTACAGTCACAAGACAATCAATTCTCAAAGCTCATTCATTTATAAGGGACGGTTCATATGATACAGGCCTAAGTGGTTGCAAGTATTCTGGTGTCTTCATCATGCAAGGCCATTCATTGACTATGCAAGTCTTTAGGTCCTGAAGTACTTTGTCTTCTCTCATAGCTATTGCCCACTCTGAGACTGATCACTCCTTGAGTTGTAGCAGCAATTTGTACAATGACAATCTCATCATCTTTCTCTATTACATCCTCATAAGGTTTGTACATCTTGCCTGCCCAATCTGCAGTGGTGTTTTTGGCATCTGGAAAATACACTGGAAATCAAAGTCCACTAGTCTCATGGCCCATTTGGTAATTCTTTGAGTTGCTTGACCAGAGAACCAAAAAAACCCCATTGTGGTCAGACCTTATGAGAAATCCCTTACCCCACATGTAGGTTCTGACGCATCTTACTGTCCAGACACAGAGCAGAGCTGTTTTCTCAATGACAGACCAAGATTTTTCTGGATCAGACAGAGTTCTGAAGGCAAATGAAAAAGTGAGTTCTCAACTTTTTCACTTAATCAAGACAGCATCAACACATACTCACAAGCATCTGTTGGGACATCAATTGCTTCTCAGACTTGGTGATTAAGCTAAGAGCTGAGCTGGTGGAAATTGCATTGTTAAAGCTGTTTTTGCAAGCTTCATCTCATTCAAACCTCACATCCTTTTTTAGGAGATGATGCATAGGGACTACTTTCATAGCCAATTGCTATACTTTTTGCACTTTATACTGCTTTGACTAGCATTCTCACAATCCCAAGAAGGACTGAAGTTTGTACTTGTTGTTCAGCTCCAGTGCTTTATGACTGGCTTTCACTAGGTCTAGGTTGTTCTGAGAGATAGAATGTCCTATGTACATCTCTGAGTTAGTACAGAATTGACATTTCTTTTTGCTTACTTAAGTCCCTGTTATCAAAGCTTTTCTAGAAGCTTTTGTTAGGATGACTTCATGTTTGGAATCATCTTTTCCATACACTAGAATGTCATCTTGAGAGCAACACCAATTGCTTCTACAAAGATCATATATATCATTCTCTGGAGGCTAACCCAAATAGCATCCATTTGAACTGGAACAAACCTTCAGGAGTGATGAAAGCTATGTGCTTGAGGGATTCTTCCACTCAGGGGATCTGGTGATAAAATAAGGATAAGTCAAGGGTCATGAAGACACTTGTCTCTTTTACTGATGTTGGGTATGAGATGACAATTCACCACAATGTTAGATTCCAGATCTCCTAAGTCCACACACATGCAGATAGCACCATCAGGCTTCCTGGCAATAACAACAGGAGAAACCCAACCAATTCAAGGATATCTGCTTTGCATAGTTTTAGAATCCCCTCTTTGAGAAGTTGTGCAAGTGTGACTGATGCATTTTGCATTTTATACTGTACAGATACTATAGAGCAGAGGTGGGCAAACTGCGGCCTGTGGGCCACATGTGGCCTGCCGGCCAATTTTATCCAGCCCACAAGCTCAGCCAGGGGCACAGTGCCCCTGGCACCATGCTCCCGGCCGAGAGCTGGGCGCCACCTGCCCCGCACTCCTGGGTGGACCAAGCCGCTGTGCGGGGAGCCGCGGGGCCCCACACTTCAGGGCCGGGGCGCCGGGCGGGCGGAACGCGGTTGCGAGCCTCGGGATCCCGCTCTCCCGGGCCGGGGCACTGGTTGGAGCATGGCCGGGAACCGCGGGACCCCAAGCTCCCAGCCAGGGTGCCCAGCGGAAAGAGTGCAGCCATGAGGCCCCGTGCTCCCGGCCAGGGCACCGGGTGCATGGAGTGCGGGGAGCCCTGTGCGGCTCAGGCTGGAGCACTCGGCTGAATACAGTAAGTAAGGGACGGGGGGCTTATGTGGTGGGGTTGTGGGGAGAGGGGTGGTTAGGGTAGGGGGGTTCTTGGGAGGGAGCAGTCAGGGAAGAAAGAGCAGGGTGGTCTAGATTGGGGTGGCTTCCTGGGGGAGCAGTTAGAGTGTGAAGGGGGTCTCAGGAAGGGGCGATCAAGGGACAAGGAGCGGTGGGGGGAGGTGTTTGGATGGGTCAGGTTTTCTGAGAGGGGGCAGTCAGGGGGCAGGAAGTAGGTGGGGGTCAGAGAGGGGGTGGGGCTGGACTGTTTGGGGAGACACAGACTTCCCTACCTGACCCTCTGTACGATTTTGAACTCAATGTGGCCCTCGGGCCAAAATGTTTTCCCATCCCTGCTACAGGGGGTATTTTTTTAGCTTGATCTTGTGTTTGAACTTTGTCTCCCCCACCCCCTGCAACAGCTGTGATACCAGCGAAAACTTCTAGAGATTCAGCAATGATTCCTGGTTGTACCATATCCTCTGTTTGCAGGACAGGTTACATCCTATTTGAATCTAATATCTGAAAATCCTTTTGACAACTGCATCCTAAAACAGGAACTCCTTTTTGGGCTATGTAGTTTCTCCCTTGGGTAATACTGCCTTTGTACTAGAAGGTACATGTAAAATACCCTTGATAGGGATGGGCAATCCACCTTAACTTCCAGGGTGTATCTCTTGAGGATGCTATGCAGGGTGGAAACTGGCAAATAGCACAGTGTAGAATTGATTGGGAATTATCATGTAAGGTGAACCAGAATCCATTAAAATTCTCATCTCGTAGTTGTTGACTTACACTTGGCAGTGTTAAGCAGTCATCTCCTGTCACATTGAGAACACTGTTGGGATCCAGTTCATCATCATCAGTCAGAAGTCCTGAAACATTGATGACCGATTTTAACAAAATGTCTTTTTGTTGCATTTCTTGCATGCTGATTTCTTGGCAGGAAACCCTTGAAAGTCTGATCTGTGACCAAGGTCACCGCATGTGTAACATTGCTACCAATCTGGTGTGTGGTACTATGGATGTTGACTTAGGAGCTCTCGGGTTGCAGTCTTTTGTCTGTCTGCATTAACCTCTGAAGACATCTGGTATTGGAGAATGTGACTTAGAACAGTGGTGCCACTTTCCACTTGTCAGGGAGTTTCCATGGATTTTTCCAAGTCTTTTTATCATGTGGAGTCATTCACAGACCTTGGAACTTCTTTGTTTTCATGACAATTTTATCCCTGATCATTTCATCAGTGAAACTGACAAATCCACAAGTTACACTCAGCTCATATAGTGCAGAAATGTAGTGGTTAATGGGTTTGTGAGGCATCTGTACATAGGAATAGAACTGAAGCACTCAAATAATATCTAGTAGAGGATTAAAATTATCAGCCAGGGCTTGGCGGTCATCACCATATGGAGCCGCATCTTGAAGTAAATTAGTAACGGGAGGGAGATGTTTGAAGATTCACTGCCCTGCAGAACAAAGGTAACAAAGCAGTAATTCCGGTTTTTCTGATGTGTAAGTAGAAGTTTCTATAGCAAGCACATAGTTGCTGAAGTCAGACTTTCCCTTGGAACAGAGGATCGCCATGAAGAATGGTTGAAGAAGAACTTGCATCATGGTTATAAGTGTAGAGCAAGCAGGAGATGTCTAGTGACTTGAAGAAGAAAAGTGGAGAACGAATCAGCTAGTAAGATTTACTGATCACAGAAATGGCTGACTGGCCCTGTAAAACTATATTCATGGTGCAGATGGGTACTCTGAACTGCAGAGGAACTTGCTGACTAGGAAAAAAAGAGCACTTTGAAAAATTAGTCATTGCCCCTTTAAATTTCTTTTCTTGCAAGCTGCAATTGCTGATAGCTTGTAGAGTTTCCCCAGGAGCAGCAACAACAACAGCAAGAATTATGAAGCATCTGAATAACCATGAAACAGATTTCTGGTTCTTTTACACGCATTGCCAACTTGCTTTGTCCCTTAATCCTTGTGAGGAAGGCTCAGAAAGATAGGCAACAGCAAAGGTAAGGTTCATTCTCCTTGTTCCTTCACAGCACTCATATTATAATTTCTCCTTTTTTGTTTTTTTAAATTCTCTCTTCCACTAACCCCATTTTCCATGGTGCATCCTGGGAAATGTAGCTTATGGATAGAAGGCTCCAGGAAGCACTTAGGAACAAACTAACAAACACCAACTGGTGTAGCTATCTGCACATAGCTAGATATAACAAACTTCTACAAAACATGGAGCCACTATAGGCCTAGTGCGCAAACTTTTCCATTCTGATCCCATTTTAATTTCTCTTAAACTTTTAATTTTCTCCACACCAGTCAGTCTCTCTTTACTGGTCTCCCTAACCCTTCCACTTCCCTCTCTTCCTCCATGCCTTTCTCTTCTCTCTCTCGCTCTCTCTTTCCGGCTGCCTGATTAACTTGCTGCCTCCCAACTGTCTCATTAAATTTCTGCCTTACCAGTCAGGTCCCATCAGCTAAGATTCCCACAACCAACTAAATCCTCTATTTTCAGGCCTAGTAACAGAGCCTCTACTGCAGCTGCTAGTGGTCCAGGGTAGACCATAAACCAAAGTGCAGATTCTTCATCTTCTCTGGAGATGTTTGTGTCAGAAGATAAGGTTAAACATGTGGACCCTGCATGCTGGTCATTTTCCTTAGGGAGCATCCAATGTCTCTTATTGGTTGGAGCTCAACTGTGCACTGATGCAGTCTGTGGAGTTAAATCTATAGAGCCATTTTAAACATTATATTCCCAGTAAGGCATACAAGTCTTGGCTCATTTTGAGTCCCAAGCAAGACTGATTTATACATTTGTCAAGGCAAAGAACATAATGTTGTTTGTTTCATCTCAAGAGGTTCACTATAATAGGGCTTTCTGTTCTTTTCCTGTGGCTAGTCCTGTTAGACTGTACTTATTTTTTATTATGGCAGGAGATATAGTCTCTAACAGGGAACTGCATTTCCCTTCGATGGGCAAACAAATAATTAAATATTCAATTGTCTATTAGTTATTGCTCAGTTCTTCCTGAGATTATTATTCACAGTGGCTCTGACTGGATATAAGAATGGTGTTATAAGAAAGTCTAGAATGATGGACAGCAAAATACTGTAAATGCATCGCTTCTGCAAATGCATCCACCACACAGGAATGAATGATTACTTTATATCAACGTTTATTACACCAACAAAGCAGCCTAGGTACTACGGTCATTTTCAAAATATGAGGGAAAAGCCAAATATATGTGACATCTCCAGACATTTTATACCTAGGTAGGCTAAAACAATCTCTCTAGTCCAAAATGGTGGGATTCGGCTTTGCACTTGAATGTAAATTATGTTACAGAATTTAAATGTTAGTTAGCCCTAAAATAGTTTTCTACTAACTGACATTCTAGTAATGACCATTTATATATGATTGTTCTCAGAGTTTATGGGAATAGAATATTTTTTGGTTGGGGTTTATGTGGTTTTAAAATAAATGTATATAATGATGACAACTCTGTCAATTATTACTCTAACCTAAAGTAATGTACAATTAGATATGACCATTTATATTTTTACTGTACCTTAATACCAAATCTAGGTTGGATGCCATATATACCAATATAATCCACAAGATTCCAGACTCATTGTTTTATTTCAGAGCTCCAACTATTTCCTGGATACTTCTGATACAAATCGCTTGCATGTTGGATTCATCTTTCTCTCCAGTTGTCAGTGGATCACATATAAAGACTGGCTTTTTAGATATGATACCAGACTTGTCTCTTAGTGTGTTAAATCTGATCATCTATTAATTCCACATTAATATTTATTTCATACATTCATGGTGCCTGTACACTTGTGTAATAAAAAACACAAAGTAGTCCTTTTCTATACTTTTCCTTAACATCTTTTTGTCATCTATTACACTTTTAATGGCCTCATTAACATCTCTTGCTGTTTACTATTTTTTACTATTCCTCCCATTGAATTATGTTACTAGACTATTATCCATTTATGAGTGTTCTTAATTCCCTGAATGGTCACAAAATACAAAGTTCTCTTTCACCAGGACCCTTCTTTTTATGTGTGGGCAATAATTAACTCTGCTCCTCCAATCTAATGTTTTAAACAGCTTGTTCCTTTACTCTCCTATGTAATGACCCAGCCAGAGGCACTCAAATGCAATTGTTTACTCCTGATACTGCTCAGTAATTTATTTTTCCATTTTAGAAAGCGTTCCCATTTTTCTTCTGCTTTAAAGACACACTCTAAATAGGTGGAGTTCCCACCCGGTTTAAAATAGAATAGACCTGCTGTATGTAGTCCAAACCTATCCCCTTTCCTGATAACTCAGATTATAAAAATCAAACATAAAACTAAACATTCTTCTCCAAACTTGGCTTCTCCTAGACTTTCTCCTGTAGCATTTCCTCTATCCAAAGCTCTATTCCCTCTGTTAAGAAACAGCATCTAACGCCCCTTATATCTTGGTTAGATGCTGTTTCTTAACAGAGGGAGTAGAGCTTGTAGTATATCTCAGTAATAATTATGCTGCACCTATAAATAGGATATAAGCACCTAATATCAGGATGACACAGACTCTAGGGCTTTTCCTATGCAAGATCCTAGAATCTACCACTCTGTTACCCACATATCACATTTTCTCTTGAGATGCAATCTATTCAGATGCAACTTGCTCGAGATCTGGGGCTAGATTCACAAAGGAATTTAGGTGTAGTGATGCTTACCACCTCTGTGCCAAACTTTTAGGCACCTAGAAAAAGAAAAATCACTGGAATTCACAAAGTTTGAATTAGACAGTCCAGCTCTCTATACAGTGACTGGGGGAGAAAGATGCCTGAGAATGCGATTCACAGAAAACAGCATGCTAGGCAGCTCCCTTAAAGCACACAACAACATGCAAAAATGTGTCCAAAAGGAAATAATTATTTTCAGAAGCACCACCGAAGTACCTGATGCAACTGAAAGGAAGGGATTTCTGCAGCCTAATTACATGTCTAACTTAGGGTTCCAGGGGACACTAAAAGCTAACAACATATTGTTCAATATTATTGTGGGGAATACATATGGAGGACAAATTCAACATTACAAACATATTGGAAATTATGTTATCAAGGTGTATCTGCCAGTCAGGGTTAAAGTTACCCACCCTAGATAAAGGAATTAAGTCTAAGGAGGTGTTTCTAACGTACATTAGGAGACAATGGGAATGCAATTTACATAGAAGGTAAACAAGACCATCAAGCCAAGAAGGGGAGGAGATAACCACTCAGCATCACAGCAGGAAGAGGAGATTACAGATCAATTTGCATTTTAACAAACACCAGTGTGGGAAGAAACCAGCATGGAACTTCCCACCAGACTCCATGTTGCTTTCCTTACAGCTTGAAACAACTTTACTTTGGGGATTAATTTTCAAAAAACTCATTGGACTATAAAAGGGGCAAAGAACCCCAAGTTACCTTTCACTGAAGATGACAAAGGAACCAAGCACTTTGTGGGAGATCCTGACCAGATGGTGATCAAGCTATCTTGCTGGAAGGTAGTATGATAAGAACATTACCTTGAACCAAGGCTGTGGTCAACAAACCAACCTAAATATCTCTGGCTGGTCCAGAAGAGGACTGGAAATTGCAAAGCACATGGTGTGGGGAAAATGCAGGGGCTGGGGGGTGTTGGAGCCATCTCACCAGGTGTAATCAAAGCTGGTGGGGGTCAGAGTATGGCACTGATATAACAAGCAGGCTGCTAGAATCAGAATTGCTGAGTCAATGCTGCTTGACACAGAGACACTCAGTGCATGCTTGTACGCTGGCTGGAAATGTACGGACAAGAGAACCACAGCAGCATTTTGAAGGTTTCAGGGTTAAAGAGCAGGTGGTGAAAACCCCTCACTGCTCTGGATTACACCCCAGAGCATGAACCCCCTAAATACATGTGCAATCAGATTTTCAAACAAAAGAAGGTTGTGCTCACTGATGAATTCTTCCTCGCTCATTAGGCTAAGTGCTGCCCCCATTTGGACAACTCGTTTGAATGCTGTAAATGGCCTTATTTGTTAAAGCTTTAAACAAAGCTGCCAAGAATGCTAGTTTGTCATCATGCGTACACCTTATAAATACTGCTGCCTCTAGCCCAGCGGTCTTCAAACTGTGGGTTGGGGCCACAAAGTGGGTCACAAACCTGTTTTGACAGGATCACCAGGGCTAGGGTTAGACTCGCTGAGGTCCAGGCCAAAGCCTGAGTCCCGCCACCTTCAGGTTATAGGCCCCCTGCCCTGGACTGAAACACTTGTGCTTTGATCCCTTGCCCAGGGCGGCTGGACAATGAAGTTTGAGAACCCCTGACCCAGCCAAAGGGCAAAAACTAAACTTTTGCCTTCCTACCTCTTAGCAGAGATTATCAAAATGGAAAGAGATTGCTCTCTTTCAAAGCATGTGAAGGAAAAAATATGAGATTAGTGGGATTTATATAGGCAGATTTGGCAGCCTTTTCGTAGTAACTGGAACCTGGAAATGTACATGAATTACATCTGGGACTCTCTCCAAGAATATTCTTTAAGTGTATATTAGTGGATCAGACAATTGCATTATATGGTGTTTGTCAGGTATAATTTTATATTGTTTTATGCCATTTTCTTCATTCTTTTTTTTACATTTGTTCTTTATATTAGTATTTTGTCACAGTTGTGTTGGGCCTCTCTAAGGTACCCATCACTTACAAAAAAACAGAATGTTGAGCTCTGTGCTCCAGGCGTGACAGTTCAAACTACCCTGCAGGCTGGACAATTTTATCTCTTAACTTTTTTTGATTAAATCACTTCTTTTTGTTCAACGACGACAAAGACTTGACCTGTCCTTGTGACAGACATAACAAATTGCTTTGGGCTTCATACAGTTACAGAAGGAAGAAGTTTCCCCTCTTTTCCCAGGGTGTGGCACAATTGAAGATGTTGAAACGAGGGTCTCTACTGGTGTTAGTACAACACCATTAGATATTGTAGTTATTACAGATCTAATCCTGCAGTCCTTAATCAAGCACAACTCCCATTGGCTTTAATGGGATTTTTGCTCAATCAACTGCTGTAGAATTTAGCTCTGTCTTTTATTATAGGAGTTGGTTAAGACCCCAATCTAAAAACATCTACATGCATGATTAATTTTATGCACATGGGCCCCGATTTAGCAAGGTATTTATGCACATGCCTGTCCTCACTGAAATCAATGGGATTATTAACACATTTGCTTAACTTTATGTATTAGTGTAATATAGCAGAAGTACGTTTTTAGGAGGAATATGCCAGGTTTCCCCTGATTGCACACACACACACACACACACACTCAAAGGTAAAGAAGAAGAGACCTGGAGGTTACAGATGATAAAGACATAAAATTACTTAAGTGCCCCATTTGAAGACCTGATACAGACCAGCAGTATATAAAAATTGTGGGGGGGAAGAGGGAGAACCACACACTTAAATCTAGTCCTAAACATTGTTAATGAGCTATATCATCAGACCACATGATCATGTATAAATGTGACCAGGATAAGAGTAAGTTATCTGTCCATAAACCAATCATGGAAGGCACTTGAACATCTTCTACAATTTTTTTTAAAAAACTGATACTTTGTGAGAGTTTGACAGGTAGTTTTACAATGATACCTAAAAGGATTATTGTCAAAATGCTGTCCTCATTCCTTCACCTACATTAGTGATCCTCCAGGCATGAGGAGGATAACTAATGGGACACCATAGTTTTTAAAAGGCCACAAGGCAATCCCAGCAATTATAGGCCAGTGAGCCTAACTTCAGCACCAGGCAAATTAGTTGAAACTACAGTAAAAAACAGAATTATCAGACATATAGGTGAATGTGATTTGTTGGGGAAGAGTCAACATAATTTTTTAAAGGGAAATCGTGACTCACTAATCTATTAGAATTCTTTGAAGAGGTTAAAAAACATATGGACAAGGGTGAGCCAATGGATATAGTGTACTTAGACTTTCAGAAAGTCTTTGGAAAGGTCCTTCATCAAAGGCTCTTAAGTAAAGTAAGCAGTCAGAGGATAAGAGGGAAGGTCCTCTCATGGCTCACTAACTGGCTAAAAGATAGGAAACAATGGGTAGGAAAAAATTCAGTTTTCAGGATGGATAGCGGCAAATAGCGGTGTCCTGCAGGGGTCTGTACTGGGAGCAGTTCTGTTCAACAGATTCATAAATGATCTGGAAAACGGGATAAGTAGTGAGGTGGCAAAATTTGCAAATGATACAAAATTCTTCAGTTATTATAGTAGCTCCATCCATGCTGTATTTCCCTACTTTGTTTATGAGAAGGACATGCAAGAATATCAAAATCTTTACTAAAGTTTAGATATACCACATTTACTGCTTTCCCCTTATTCACAAGGCTTGTTACCCTGTCAAAGAAAGCTAGCAGGTTGGTTTGACACAATTTGTTCTTGACAAATTCATGCTGTTACTTATCACCTTATCTTCTAGATGTCTGAAAACTGATTGATTATTTGCTCCATTATCTTTCCAGGTACAGAAGTTAAGCTGACTGGTCTATAATTCCCCAGGTTGTCCTTATTTCCCTTTTTATAGATGGGTACTATATTTGTCTTTTTCCAGTCTTCTGGAATCTCTCCCGTCTTCCATGACTTTTCAAAGATAATTGCCAATGGCTCAAATCTTCTCAGTCAGCTCCTTGAGTATCGTAGGATGCATTTCAGGCGGCTGTGGTAACTTGAACACTTCTAATTTGTCTAAGTAATTTTTAAACTTTTTCTTTCCCCTTTTTAGCCTCTGATCCTAGCTCACTGGCACTCACTATGTTAGATATCCAATTTACCGCAACCTTCTTGGTGAAAACTGAAACAATGAAGTCATTAAGCACCTCTGCCATTTCCACATTTTCTGTTATTGGTGTCCCCCACAACATTGAGATGCCTGAAATATGTATAAGGGTAAGATTTAAATGATTTCATTACAATTCAAATTAGTTTGGTCAATGCTTAGTTACGTTTTTCATCTTCAAGTGTGATGAAAGTGTAAAACTATAGATAGAAACAAAAGAAAAGAAAAAACAAACTCAGGAGAGAGTACCAAGAGTACCTATTCATGCAGTTAATCATCAATCTGTAGAACCTCTTCCTAGGCAAGACTGTTGGAACAAAACTATTGGAATCATTCAAGAAACAATTAGATGGCACTATGGGGAATGATACACTACAAAGGTACTAAGCCAGAGAGAAGAAATATTTTGTAGAAAAATAAAAGCTGTTTTTTAATTAAAGCCTTTTTGGGACTTGAGCATCCAGTGAGCACACTAAAATTTAAATCCTGTTCTACAGCTACCTGACACTTTCATACCGTACCAAAGGCCTCCTATAAAGGAAGCCACCCACATTCAGTTCCATTGACTTCAATGGGTCTTAAGTACGTGCTTAAGGTTAATCATACACTTGTATATGGTTAATGAGTTGCCTGTCACCCAAGAACTCAAAGAAGATTTGGATATTTTTACAGATAGCAAGAATATCCAGTTATAATAGGTCTGGTCTACACCAGAATCTAAGTTACGCAACTTCAGCGACGTGAATAATGTAGTTGAAGTTGACATACTTAGACCTACTCACCATGGTGAGTTGACTGCTGCCACTCCCCCATTGACTCTGCCTGCGCCTCTCACAGCAGAGAAGTACAGGAGTCGACCGGAGAGTGCTCAGAGGTTGATCTAGTCTAAACACGATAAATCGACCCCCTCTGGATCGATCGCTACTCACCGATCCGGCGGGTAGAATAAACACACCCATAGTTAATGCTTAAAGAAATGGAAAGAATCTAAAGCTCCAAGTTTTAGGGTTTCAACCAGTTTCTTTGCAGATGCACATTATCTACCATAGTTGTCTAATGTCAGGTTGCTTGCTATGTAATTTATTACTATAATGGGCTGACATTCTTGGGTAGGAAGTCTGTGCTGGGTACTGAAGTCTATAATATAAAGTTAGGGTGGGAAAACTGTACCATTTCAAACCAGATGAAAGTGATAAGTAGCCTTTAAGAACCTGGTCCTCCAAACACTTCTGCACATGTGTAGTTTTACCCATGTGAGTTCCCAATGAATTTAATGAGACTCATCATGTGTATAAAATCATGTACTTGCAGAAAGGTTTGAAGGATTGGAGCCTGACTCTGTAGCTATGTATTTGATCCATATGATTTTTCTTTATAGGCAAGAATACTTTGCATTTCTCCTTATTTATCTGCAGTGACTTGATGATAGATTTGCTTTGCTTTCTCAAACTATTTTGAAGAGCATAAGTGGGGAATTTTACCCACAAAAGCTTATGCCCAAATAAATCTGTTAGTTTTTAAGGTGTCACTGGACTCCTCACTGTATTTTTGAAAAGCACAAGACCAACTTTAGGAGAGAATGAAATTTGATTTAACCAGTTAAAACTCCTTGGGCGTTGATTCAAGAAACAAAAAAACCAAACACAAATGTGCAGTCCCATTGACTTCAGCTTTACATAATTTTACACATGAGTAGTCTAAGAGTTTGCAGGATCCAGGTCTAAGAATTGCTTGATTTAATGCAAAATAGATCCTTCTCTGTGAGATAAATTGACTTGAAAATGCACAGAAGTGACCTAGCTCAAAAAAGCACTGAAATAGATTTGTTCATTATTTAGATGGGGCTTTGAAAGCATTTCTATTGTTTGTGATACATGATTAGCCATTAGAAAAAGCAGAACTCACTATTTATACACTATTTTGTAAATCTTTGGTATACTAAAGACTGCCTGAAGACATTAAATGTTGAAATAGGCAGCCAACCATTATAAACCAACAGAGCCTAGACTCTCATTTGCATTTTGATCAAATGCAATGGGGGGAAAAAGCAGTTTCTTGGTAGAGAGTTGTGCCAGTCCCCCAATTCCCATACATTGGCTCAAGCAACCATTTCCTCTGCCCTGCCAAAAGTATGTTTGAAATGGCATGGAAGAATAGATGTAAAAGTGCTTAATTGCTCTGAATACGTCATCTGTATCGCTAACTGCTGGCAACCACATAAAGGCGTAAAGAAGCATGACCCCTGGATTGTCTCATTGATTTTCTGGCCAGGAAAGATAATGTCTCACTTTAGGGAATTCATTTTTGATAACTGAAATTGGCAAATCCTGAATTAATTCTCTTGATGAACATGAAACAGTGTTGGAAAAAGGGGGTCTTGTGCATTAAATAGTGAAGAAAAAAACACAAGTTCGTTAGTGGTATTCCCCACTGAACTCAGCTCCTATGATGATTTTTAGAGTAATTACATAATGCTGTCCATAACTGTTTGTAAAGAGCTAAAGTAGCACTGGTGAGAGTTTTCCAAATGAAAAGTTGTTTTTTAAACAGAATATGAAAATAAAAAATGTTATTGAAAGCATTTCTGGAAATATTTTCTTTAATGAAAATCAGGTTCCAGAAAACTCAGTCTGTCACCTTTTCAATAAGAGTTTTGATAATGGTTGTGATAAAGATTATACCTAAGAAATAGGTCAAGAAAAAAATGGGAAAAGAGCCATGGACAGCTCTGAGCCCCATAATATAGAAAGAACTCTGATTTTTTTAATTGTCCTTTATGTTTTAATTTTTCAACCAGCTCTAAGCTACAGAGGTTAGCAATTATTCTAACTGGCTTGAAATGTCTAAACATTAACAGAAAACAGCAAAGAAAAGTAAAGATTGGTTGGTTTGTGCCCATTACTGCTTCTCTGTGATGTGTAAAGATCACCTAATAAAAAGATTCCCAAACATTGCTATTTTTTCTGCATGCTTTTGCACATTAGGTATGGGATCTCTACATCCCAGTTTTGCTAGAAGACCTTAAAGGGAAGCACATGTTGCATCTTTCACCAATTTTTTCTCCCAACTATTTATTGTCCAGAGGATGAATTAAACTATCTTTTAAAAACACCAAACAAGGGATTTTAAGAAAGACTGAGAACTTGGTTCTGATCTCATTTACCCAGGTTTACACAATAGTGGAATTCCACTGACTTCAACTGAGTTATTCATGATTTCAACCATAAGGGAAAGGATCATCCTTTTCCCCACTCAGAGGAAAGCTGCAGCTCAAGTTTCTGCTATTGTGAAGTCACACTGTCATTCAATTCCTCAGAGCATAGTCCAGTGAATAGGACAGAGCCTGGAGATGTGAATTCCATTCCTGGCTCTGCTATTTAGCAACTGTGTGACCTTGGGCAAATCATTTCAGCTCTGCTCCACTTCCACTGTTTGTCTGTCTTGGCTTCTTAGATTGTAAGCTCTCTGAGACACAACTCTGTCTTATAAATTTGATTTTTTCTCCTACTGTTAATAGCTCATCTTAATTGATTATGGAAACCTGCCCCTTTTCGTTTTCCATATATTATATAAATCTTCCTCCTGTATGTTCCACTCAATGCATCTGATGAAGTGGGTTCTAGCCCATAAAGGCTTATGTCCAAAAAAATTGGTTAGTCTCTAAGGTGCCACAAGGATTCCTCATTCTTTTTGAGGATACAGACCAATATGGCTACTACTCTGAAACCTGTTACAATGGGTTTGTATAGTACCTCGCTTAACAAGGTCACTACAGAGGTCTCTAGGCACTACAGTAACACAAATGCATATTACTAATAAATAAAAGTTAATAATTCAAGCATTTACTTTACTCTCCATCCAACTAAATGGAACGTACAAAGGAATTATGTGAATTTGGTTTTGTAGTTAAGATTCTAAAATCATCAAAACTCTGATTTAAACCTACATCATATCAATATACAGAGCACCTGCTGAATTCACTAGTACATTTTTATTAGCAAGGAACACAGTTTTTATCAAGTTAGCCCTAAAATTACTATGATTGTCCTTTTCAGTTACTTTTAAAACAATGTGTTGATAGTATTCTCTGAAACTAAAGAAGCTGACTGATGTGCCAAAAAACCTGGCCTCAGTTATCTAGACTCCTGTTGATTTTTATGGTGTTGTCTGCGACACTGTGTGTATAAAAATTTGCAGCTCAATTGACAGTAAAAATTAGGCAGCATGAGGAGATACAATGATGCTTTGGGGCAAACCAGGTTTAGACATTAATTTCTAGTCCAGTCTAGCTGCAAGGGGATAAAAACAGTGCATGAGAATTGTTCTAACTTGTGAAAGCAGTGACATTATAGTAAACTGACTACATGCCTTATTTAATTCTACGTACATTGATCAGTATATATAAGTGGATAAAGAGAAACACAGGGTGGATTTTAAGTGGCAGGATGCTACTTTGTTAAAATTTAACATCTGAGAGGGGGCACTATCTGCCCATCTCCCCATACTACACATCTAGGGGGATTTAGAGTTGGGTTTACAGGGCGTCTATCAGATAGCCCATAACTCAGGTTAGACTCTTTGCTGCCTACCCCAAGCATTCAGTTTGCTCTGCTGAATCCTCTCTCCTTCCCCCTGCAAAATGGACACACCAAAGAGAGATCCAGTCTTCTAGAACTTCAGGTCTCCCACTTGCCATAGAACTTCAAAATCCCACGTCTTTTATTTTTTGGTCACTAACCCTTTAAACCATACTGTACACCAGTCACAAGTTGTGATCAACACTCATACAAGTCTTAACATTAAATTCCTAAATCCTATACTACTTTAACCTGACTCCATGATGCTATGAGAAAAGCAAAAAACTGACTAGGCCACTGCCAATTTGCCCCCACTGGAAAAATATCTTCCTGACCCCATGAACAGGTGGTCTGATCCAAAACAACCTGAAAACAGTTTCTATACTGCATAACTATAAGGAGGGACAGTTACACAAGTACAAGTGTAGACTTCACTGAAGTAACTCAAGATTTGGTAACTGAGATCATAATCTAGCCTAGCGTGAGTCGTCAGTTACCCCACTCCATTATTATACCCTTCCGGGGCCTCATATTTTGATCATCCTCATCTTTGCAATTTAGCCAATATGTGACTCTACGTTACATAGTTCACCCAAAGCAAGGTACCACTCTGGCTCATTTGAGTTTCCTGGCTGATACCCAATACTTACCACTTAGTCTTTTGGCAAGTGTGTTGAGTTCCAATTAAAATAGCTCATACTATTTACTATAGCAGGAAAGGTATCCTATTCATTTGCAATGAACGCCTCATGGGATCTGCAGGTGAAGAGGAACCCTCCCTGCAGCATGTTGCCATGCATGGCAAACAGTGGGGAGGTTACTGTACATCAGGTTTTAAAATCTTCACTGGGCAGCATTGTATGAAGTTATCATTGTAATTCAGAGTAATTTTAACTATCAGTGAAAACACTTCCTACCCTCACCTCCTGCAGCCAATAACTTTTATTTTCCCACCCCCAAAGAAATATCTGTGCTTTCACAACCAACACAAGCCTTTTAGGATTATGGCCTCAATCCTGCAACATAGCATGTTCCATTTTTCCTGGAAAAGGGGTTGGTGTCTCGGTTTGAATATACCTAAAATTTGGGCTGTATTCCAAGGATTAAAGAAGAAATCCTGACACACATTTGGCACCTCATCATTTCCCCTCATTTTAATCAGAGCCATTTAAGACAAAGATTTACTCTGAAATTGGTGGCATTGTTCTAATCTGTCAGCCTGTAAGCAGCTATCCGCTCAAGACAGTTTAGTCTATGTATTTATTGATTTTTAAATTTGTACAAAATTTAATAATGATTAAAAATAGCAATATGCTTATTCCAGAGATTGATGTAAGAGGTTTTTATATTAGCTACTATACAGTGTTTCGCCAGAAATCTGCCACACTCTTTACCAGTTAATTGCTGAATGGGTAATGGAGACTGGATGTAATTTCGTTAAAATTCTATTGTATTCCAAAAGTTTTGTATTCAGAGCTAGTATGCTTCAGTCCATTGTCAGTGGTATTTCTTCCAGAATACCAAAAAGGAGAAGATACCTTTTAACTTTCTACAAACTGATTTGTGAATCTAGTAAGAAGCAAACTTGCAACAAATGTATACAAGTAGGCCAAAGCTACCCATTAGACAATGGCTACTTTTCTTTACACTGACTTAGTCTGTTCTGTCCAAGGCCTACCAAGTAATAACATGAGTAGGAGAGGTACTTTCAGCTGTTTCCCTATAATCATTTAGAAGACTTGCATGATTCCAAAGTGCATTTTATGAGGCCCATCTCAGTACATAGGGTTCTCTCTGGGAGATTATTTGCACAGGTCACATAATGTCAAGGTAATCAAACATGTACCTCGCCATTGTAGCTAGTACCTGCTTTGAACGGACACTTATGTCACCAGGCTACTAGATTTCTTCATTTTAGATCTAGGCCTCAGTTCCTTACAGTCACTTAGTCACCTCTGCCTTGCTCCCCCTGATTTTAAAATTGACAACAGTACTGAAAAGCTGGAGATTACAAATCAGATTCTTATCTCTGTCCAAGTTCTGACCAGTAGCAATGAGAGACCCATACTTACTGTAAGCTAAAGGAGAAATTCTAACCTACCTCCCACATCTGGCCACTGGGATGAGGTGGTGACTGGCACAGAAGGCATCTACACTGTATCTGACAGTTTTTCCACCACCTGATGTTTTGTTGGTGCATGGGAATTCTCTTCTGGCTATTATGGCGATTTGTCATCCCATCCACTGCACAAAGTGGAGGCAGTGGACTGAAGAATCCTGCCCTGCCAGTTTATGCTAGTTCATTAACTCCATCTTGAAAACAGATTCCAAGAAATAGATGTCACTCGTTTTTAGGGCTTGTTGACACGGTGATTTAGGGTGTGGCTCAGTAGCCTGGCATGCACTAAATCATCATGTGGACCACTTATGCTGTCCACCTGCTTCTTTTTCTTCAGCAGCCACAGCTTCCAGTCTCCTTTTGCTCTTACATGTCCCACTGGCTGTGCAGACCTCCTCTCTCTCCTGTTTTCTCCCTTGCTATGTGTATCACATTCCTATCCTGAAAACCCAAAGAAAAAACTCCATGGGGAAAAAAGGAAGCACCATTACAAATGCCTCCGTTCACAGACATTTTTTTTGCAGTGACTTGTCTTTTCATAGCTCAAACAGTGTTCTCTGATCATTCCTCAGTTCAAAAATAATCTTGCATGTATCCTTCCCTAATGACAGCAAAGACACAGTGCTCTGTCTGTTCTTTTAGGGCCCTTTAAAGGCTCCCACACTTTATTTGGGCTGCTGCACTGTTGTTGACATATTTCATTCCAAAATGAAGTGTAGCAGTTAATTTTTTAAAAAAATATTGCATAGATTAATGGACTGATTTGGCCTTCACTGGTCTTGCAATGATTCCAAAGTGCATTTTATGAGGCCCATCTCAGTACATAGGGCCTTATTCAATTGCAGAGGTGTGAACTTTGGCCTTTCCTTTCCCCCCCACAAAAGGAGTCAGTTTCTTACAGCTGTAAACAATTAGAGAAAGTGTCACTTTTTTCTAACACTGAACAAAGTTTATTAGGATAAAAAAAACAGCATTAATCCAAGAGTTTCTGCTTAGCTTCTTCATCCTCAGATTGGGGGGCTGAGGGAAATGAACCAAATTTGCTACCTTCCACCTTCCATACATTTTTTGCCAAGAAAAATCTCATAAATAAAGCATTTATTGTGCAGAAATTTCTCAGCTTTCTTAGTGAACTTAAACTTGCCCTCATCCTGTAAACTCGCTACACAAAGACACATCCCTAAACATCCCAGGTGGATGGGGAGACCTCAAGGAGCTCCTCTTAATCTCCCCAAACAGCTAGAAACCAGCTGTAGGGACTCTTATTTAGATTTTAATTTCATGGAAGTCTGTGAAAAAACAAACAAAATTATTATTTTGTACAATATGCGCAAAACATGCTGTCAAATGCTGATGCATTTCAGATTTCAAAGCACGTATGTTCTTGTGCTGCTTGTCACATAATCTAGTCACAAATAAAGGCATCAGTAATTTTGACTTGATTACACTATAATTATTCAAATATCTTTAATTTTATGCTCTGGACTAATTTCCATAGCCGTTATCATTAAGGGAGATTGTTATAGATATTGTACCTAAAGTATTTCCCCTAATTGAAAAACGTAATTCTTGAACAATAGCTGTTGTAACAACAATCCAGTTTAAAGGCTACTTTGGTAATATAACTGTAATTATTACAAACAAACTGTGGCAAGCCACGATAATAGGAAAACAGAAAGATGAGCTGCAGATAGCTTTGTCCTTTTCTTTCCTCCGTCCGCCCACTCCCAACCCCCGCTATTTCCTCACTATGAGCCAATAGGCAGTGTGGCTGTGTTGGAACTTTGCCAGGTTAGCTCATGAAGTAGACTTGATGTTTTATAAAACTCTCTCTCCAGGGCTATAGCACAAGAGGCCTTGATCTAATTGTCTATTGTGCTGCTGCACTTCATTGAAGATGGACTCCCAGCTGGACCTCCCATCAATCAGTGGCAAGGAGCGCTGCCCTGCATTCTGATGCAACATTTCCTCTTCTGTTTAAAGAGGTGCTATTTCACGGACACACTGCAGCAGGACAGACAAAAGGAAAATATAGAGATAGGTGGAGCAATTCACAAGAGAAAGTGTGAATAGGGTAAGGGGAGGAGGGTGGACAAAAAACAAATACAATGAGAATTTAGGGGAAGACAGAAGTGACAAAGAGTCCTGTGGCACCTTAAAGACTAACAAAAGTATTGAAGCATAAGCTTTCATGGGCTAATACCACTTTGTCAGATGCATGCATGGGTATTAGCCCATGAAAGCTTATGCTTCAATACTTTTGTTAGTCTTTAAGGTGCCACAGGATTCTGTTGCTTCTGCAGATCCAGACTAACACGGCTACCTCTCTGATTCTAGGAGAAGACAGACAACATGGAGAAGGTCAGAAAAGACTGAACATGAGAATGTGAGATGAGAAGAGAAAACAGAATGGGAGGGTGTAAGCGTGCACTGACTCACCCTGCGGTGCCTTCGGCTAGTAGTCCACGGAATCAGCTCTTTCCAGCCCCTGGAGTGCCCTCTGCAGGCCAATGTCCTGCTTGCCACTGGCCCTGAGTCCCTCCTGGACCTGGTGCCCTCTTCCCTGGGGTGCTGCACCCCTGCAGTACCCCCAAGAGTCTCACTGGGTCTCCCCTCCCCAGGGAATCACCACCCCCGATCCCCACTTTGCCTCAGCCTATTGACTACTGCCAGTCACCATCTAGCCCCCTTTCATTGGAGACAACTGCTGTCCATATAAGCCAGTCATCATAGGCAAGGAGGGTTTGGCCTGCTGCCTCTGCCTACCTGTGGGCTGCCCCCTGCAGTCCCAGTACCCCTTTTTGGCCATCTCCTAGGCCCTGCAACCTGTGGGATTTCCAGGCGAGAGCTCCACAGACTCCTCTGGCCTGGCCTCCCCCACCCCTGCTCCACTCCAGGTACCCTAGTCAAACTCCCCAGCAGACAGGCCTGTCTCCCTCCACAGCTAGAGGAGACTCTGTCTGAGCACCAAACTCTCAGCCCTCTTATAAAGGGCCAGCTGGGCTCTAAATGACCCAGCCACAGCTATGACTGCTATGCCCAATCAGCCTGGGAGATGCTTGCCCCCAGCCACAGCCCTGTTTTCCCAGGAGTGGGGCAGCTGCTCCACAACAGAGGGGTAAAGATAACTTAGAAGAGGGCTGAGTAAAAGGAAGAGAAAGGTCAAAAAAGAGGTGAAAAGGAGATAGGAGAAGAAGAGAAATAAAGATGGGAAAGGGAAGCAAATAGAGAAAAGAAATTTTTTAAAAGAGGAAGAACTACAAGAAAAGAGCAAACCCATCCCCCAAAAAACAAACCCAGCCAAAATAGCACATCACCATCTCAAGGAAGGAGATTCAGGCACATAGTGCCAGAGTTCAGGAGAGGATAGATGCACTTGAATCAACTGACGAAAGGCAAGAGAATAAAATGCAATGGAAGCAAAAGGGGGTGGGTTGTTGTACTTCCTTGATATTTAGACTGAGTTTTTTAGGGGAGGGACTCTCTTTTTATTGTCTGCTTATACAGGGTTCAGCACAAAGGGACACAAACCTGATTGTGGTCTCTAAGCAGTACTGAATACAAATAATACAAGTAAAGGGATTTCATATTACATCTGTTTTACAAACTCCTCACTTGGGGGAACTACTCCATTCTCTCAACTTCCTATGCAAAGCCTCCAGCAAATCTAGCTGCTTCCCTTCAATTTTTCCATCTTATCTCACTTTCCCCTTTCCATGTTTCTGTCTGAATTATGGACCAATAAGTACACTTTCCTAGCTAGGCTGCAGAAACTCTACGTTTATCTCAATGCTGAAACTGCGTGGTGCTGAATTTGAAATGAACACTTTTCCACTGGCACTTAGTGTTACCTTTTCAATAACAAGTATACTGTATCAGTTACATTTTTGACTCATCATCAGGAAAAAGGAATGTTGGCAGGAACCATAATCTGCCATGAAGACTGTAGCTTCTGATTACTGTGCTATGACATAAAGATCTGTTTTATATTTGACTGTTAGATTCGCTCAGAAAAAAGTGAGCAGTTCCTCCAGTCATATTTTATCCCTAACTTATACTTTATTAAAAATAGAATAAGTCCAGAAGGGCCTGCTCAGTCCTCCTTCATTTATTTGACAAAGCTCATTAGCCATAGCCAAGGATTGGCCCAAACTACATACACAACAAGTCACACGGGCATTATATAGAGGTGGCTTAAAGTTCACCTTTGCACTTCACTGAGAGGGGTTTTTCTGTCAGTGGCCCAGCCTTGTGTTGTGCCTGTTCTAACTTATGCTGTCCTGCAATGGCCTTGGGGACAAAAATGCAGCCAAGGACCAGCATAGTGCATGACCATCTTGGCCACTTCCCTTTTCCTCTGGCCACATGTCATTTCTCCGATATGCCAGGAACAAGAAGAGTGTATGCTTTAAGAACCCAGATGGTGGTCAGATCCCCTGGAGGATCCCCTTTTATTAGGGGGATACTTGACTTTAGGCAGGATTATGCAGATGATGTGGCACAAAGCAGCCACACTGCATTGGAGGATCCGGCCAATTGGCATTCACTCTTATTTACTCACTTTGCCTAATAAAGGACTGAACTGGGACTGCAGGCTTTGGTCCTGTATACTTAGACTCTAAGAAATAATGCACCTCACACTGACATTGGTAATTTAAGGGCTCTCTGTTCAAAAGTTCCAGACAAGACTAATTACATCGACTTGTCCTTGGTTTCCCCTGAAGTACAAACAATTCTCAAATCTCTAGTTCTTAATCATTTTCACCACTTTTTGGCTAGGCCAAACCAGAGTGGTGCTGGACCTCATTTGCCAGGCTGAAATGCCATTCACTCTAATTTAGCCTGATCACCCCTTGTCATGACAGAGGGGTACACATAGGGTTGCAGCACTACTCAGGTCTGGAGGGAGTATATAGACTCATTGACAAATCTGTGCCCCACATACACACTTAAAATAGCACTCTGGAGATCCTGCACACTGAACATACACTTCTTGTCCCCAGAGATCCCTTTTTGTTCTTTGAGGTCTGAACCATTTTCAGATAAATGTAATTTCAGATCTTTGCATTGAAATAGCTTCTTTAGCACATCATAATAACCTCGTTGCTGCTCTTTGTAGTTTTGCTCCCCAAAAAATCACTAGTACCGGTTTTGATTCCCAGCAATATTTCACCATTATGAATTTACCAGCAATAGAACATTTCTAAATAATTCAACATGCTTTGCTGCAACACACTATTGGGTTATCAGAAATACATACCTAACACTGGATTACCAGAATCTGTTTCCTGACCGCAACACCTATACATTTGTCTTCCTATAGCACCTAACACAATGAGTATGTCTTCACTGCCATTAAACACCCACAGCTGTTCCGTGTAAGCTGACTTAGGCTTGGACTATGGGGCTGTTTAATTGTGGCACAGATCTTTGGGCTTTCTTCATAGGTCTCTACAAATGCAAATACCTAGGAGAGAACTAACAGAGAGATCCATCCAGCCTCCTAACTATTTTTGTTGCTGTTCTCTGACCTTCCTCTATTTTGTTAATAACTTTCAAAAATACTGCATGTCTATACATATGAATGTATCCCTTTGGGTTTGTTTCTAGGTAAAGTTGTTCATTTTTACCAGTGAAGTCTTAAATGGTTGGGATCTGGCCCATCTTACTCTCTATGTAGTACTACTGCAGTTGACATTGGTGAAGATACTTGAGGTGGAGTCCCCTTATATTAAAAGAGAGGGAGACTGCTGGCAGGATATTCTTTACAATGGGCCTATCATTTTAGTTTGAAATAGACAAAAAAAATTACCTAAAGATCATCCTGCAAAACCATCTATTTTCATGGGCTCTGTGAGAGGGAAAAGGCACCCAATGTTTGTATATAAAGGAGGATGAATATTTTTGTTTGCTTAACTTATGAGATGAGAGGGGACTGCTGGTTTATGTCTGGTTTCTGCGGGAAATGTTTGTTTAATGTATATAAATGGCACTGGGCATGGGATAGACTCTTAATTTTTTTTTATTATAAGTCAAAACAAGCAAATAGGCAGGATGAAATTGCATTGGCCTACATGGCAAACTCATAGAATATTTCACCCACTCTCAAACCAAAGGCCTCTTGCAGCATCCTGCTTTCCCAGAGTCTGTCTCTGAGTTTGATTGCTAGGTCCCCTAATGCAGAATGTTTTCCAAGCTGAATCTCTTATTTCCTGCTTATAATACTTTAACTTACCAAGGTCCCTTTATATTATTCTGTCCTCTCTGCTGTTTGCCACAATGCATATTGTAGCATCTTTAGGAAATTAACAAAATGGGCTGTTTATTCCCTTTCTAGCCCATCAATCAAGAAGTGAAATAAAACCAGACTAAATTAATCCCTGAAGCATCCTACTGGATGCATCTCCTCAACTCCACCCATTGTCGTTAACCACATTCAAAAGGTAATGAATGTTAAGCCAATTGTCAAGCCATATAATAATATCTGAAAGCAGAATGTATATGAAATGAGAGAGGAAAAACCAGTGAGTTCTACCCACCTATGCACAGGGCTAAATTTGATATCCAATTTTTATTCTTGGATTAGTCCATGGCTTACAGTGTTACCTTTGGTGAATCATTCAACCTCTCCATCCTTCAGTTTACCCATCTGTAATATGGGAATGGGGGCATGGATCAGTGTTCACATCGCACTCTCCATCAGTACCCAGCCCAGGCCAGGGAAGCTAATCATCCAAATGATGGACCAAATTCAGTGATGAATCCAGGTCACATGCCATCCAAGGCATGTTGTGCATATGCTAAGAAGAAAAAAATAGGACAATAATAATTCTTAATTATCATGAGGCTTAATTGATTAATGTTCAAAAAGTACTTTGAGCTCTTTGGGTAAAAGGTGCTATATAAATTCAAAGTGGTACTACACCACTCAGTGATTCTTGTTTATTTTTAATCTGAATCTCTCCTTGCTCAAGTTCATGTTCTGCCGTTATCTTTAGCCTGAATAGAATTATTCCAAGCTCACTATATGCTTTGCTAAGTTTTTTGCGTACCATGATTTGGTCCCAGTTTTTCAGTAGTAAATTCATTCCATTCACAATAACTATGGCTTTTGGACTCTTTCCAACACTAAAATGTCCATTCTTCAGTCCAATGACCAAAATTCTATACATTAGTACAAAAGAATCCTAGCAAGAGCTTATGTAATGGGATCCATAATCAATAGTTTTTCCTTGTGACTGATTCGTCTTCTTACATAATTTGACAAGCTTGTACTCCATAGAAGGATAGCTGCATTGCTTTCACTGGCCGGATACTGAGCTGATGTAAATAAGCACAATTCCTCTGAAGACAACAGAGATGTGTCCATTAATGTCAGAGGATTCATACATTCACAAAGTCTCTTGCCAGAAGGACCATTAGATCCTCTAGTCTGACCTCCTGTATCTCACAGGTTACCAACACCACCCAGCTACTAAACCCAACAACTGAAAGTAGACCAAAGTATTACACTCTTTAGGAGACAAAGGGAATGACTTTTAGCTGGAAAAATAAATTAGTTGTCCCTGGGATAAACCATAATGCAGAGCAGAATTTGCACAGTGCAGAAGATAACACACCATTTGCTTCAGTTCTTTCAAGATTGCATTGCCCCTCTCTCTTCCCTCATTTGGTTATGGAACTTGCCTTCTATCTGTTACTTTAAGGTCAATCAGAGATCAAATCTGTGACTGCCTGGTGAAACAGACAAGTGTAACCAGGGCAGCTGGCCTATGTGATATTATTGCATAACTAGAAACAGTGGGGTTGAGCAACACTTGTTTTAAAAAAAGCTCAGTGTTCACAATTCAGAGCTCAGAGTGCTGTCTTGATTTGGGTGACAACGAAAGCGCTATCAGGAAAATACTTACAAGGACGTTGTAATACGTTAGAAACACAAGCCCTGGACCAAGTCCTGGCTTAGCAGTCACACATCCCCAATCAGATCCACTTAGCAATGGCTATGTAGTACTAACACATTTGCCAGACACTGCCCTTTGCCCTTGTTAGAGTCCAAGTCTCCACCTCACTCGATCATCAGTGGTGATCATAAGGAAGCAGCTCACCAGCACGGTGCCACCCTGCCTCTCAGTGGATGGGACTGGTCTTCCTGGGAGAGAGACATTCATATCTTTATCCACACATATCCCTATTCAGCAAACTACACAAGCATTAACCTCTGTGGGCTTAAGCATTTGCTTAACCTTTGCCTACACTTCTATCTTCCTGGAAGATATAGATACCATAATGTCAATAGGCAGGCATGGGCACCGGATATTGCAATAGCTACACCATCGAGTATTGATTCTGTACGCTGAAGCCTTAAAGAACCTATACTGCCTTAGAGATTTTTGAAAAAAGATTTAATTGGGGACAATTTGCTTATCCATCCTGTATTTTCTAAATTCTGCTTTGTTATTTATTACTAGACACTTTGTTTGAATTTTTTTAAAAAAAATTCTGTATGCGATGTTGCATTTGATTGGTTTGGATGAGCTATGCACCTGAAGCTGTGCACAGAACTCTTCCTGCCATCAACTGGAGTTCTGAATAGAGACTGATCAGAGAAGCGAGCCCTAGAAAGCATGATGCCACAAATACAACATTAGGCAAATAAAAAAACTTCTAAATTTAGTGAACACAAACAAAATTAACTTTCAGAAACAAATATTCTGTTTCAAAGTAAATATCATCTTTTTTTTTTAATTAGAAAGTAGAAATACTGACATTTTGCATCCCACTTGCAGAGTAAAATAATACACAAGAGCCAGGACACCATGAAACTTTGAAGTAAAAAGACATCCTTCCCTGGAAAACCTCAGAGCCCTGTTTAAGAAAATATTGCTGAGGTTATTGACAGCCCTAGTAACTGCTTAGTTACAGTGCATTTGGTCTACAGTTCTTTCCGAAACAAGTCACAAGCTAGAAAAATATTTTAAGATATTGCACTAGCAGACCAGGGAGTCATATCTACCTAACAGGCAAATAAAGACCTTCTGAAAGGTCTCCTTTTCTTTAGAGAGCTTCATCTCATTTGGGGTCAGATTCAGCAATGCTTACTCATGCTGAATAGTCCTGATCACCATGAACAGCCACACTAGGACTGCTGTTTATTTTGGGTTTCCATGAGACTACTCATATGAGTAAAGGCTACTCAATAATTAGAGTTTTCTGATGAGTAAAGGAACAGAGGAGGATTTACAGACATAAACTGTCATCAGTTTTGTTTGGACTGTAGACATAGTGCACAGGTCTCTACAATGAAAGACAGTTTTTCCCTGAGAAAAACTGCTCATTACCCTAGAGCAAGGGTCTCCAAACTGTATGAGATGAGGGCCATATTAGATTTTTGAAGGGGCTTTGAGGGCCAAAGCAACTGTGAAAAAATTCAATATATACAAATATATGCAAAATCCCCCCCCCCCGCACTCCCGGCCGCTGCTGCGGGGGCACTCACCCCTCCGCACATGGGGCCGCCAGCAGCAGCTCACGGGGCCAGGCGGGAGGGGACAGTGGTGGCTTCTCCACATGCCTATTCCACTGGAGGGCTGGACTAATCGAAGCCGGGGGCCAGATCCGGCCCCCGGGCTGTAGTTTGGAGACCCCTGCCCTCGAGACAAAACACACTAACAAATACACACACACACACACACACACACACACACAAACACAAAAGAGCTGGGGACAAACTAGTACAGGGGTAGGCAACCTATGGCACACGTGCTGAAGGCGGCACGTGAGCTGATTTTTGGTGGCACTCACATTGCCTGGGTCCTGGCCACAAGTCCAAGGGGCTCTGCCTTTTAATTTTAAATAAAGCTTCTTAAACATTTTAAAAATCTTATTTACTTTACATACAATAACAGTTTAGTTAGATATTAAATACTTATATAAAGAGACCTTCTAAAAATGTTAAAATGTGTTACTGGCACGCGAAACCTTAAATTAGAGTGAATAAATGAAGACTCGGCACACCGCTTCTGAAAGGCTACCAACCTCTGAACTAGTATAACCCCCTCCCTAAACAGCAACAGCCACACAATAGTCAGGAGTATTGATCCCAGGAACAACAATTCCCTACTGAAGTGAGCAGAACAAAGGAGAGAGAAATGCAGATCAGCATCCTTTATAAAAAGTATCACATTCATGCTAAATTCCCTCACATGGGGCCTACAATGATAGGCACATTCAAAATTTTCAAGACAAAAATAAATTTCCTATTTTTCCTAAAATGAGGGAAACCATGGTTTGTGGCTGCTTTTAACAAGATTGTAAGCATGAATGAATACAGCTTTATTCAGCTAAGAATTTAGCTAAGCTAGAACAACTGTTCAGAAAGCACTTTTCAATGACAGGGTAGAACATATCAGTTTGAGGAATGTTCTTGGAACTAGGCCCACTTCCTCACTTCACTGTTTTAAAGCCAACTCCTGAGGTAAAATTCACATATACAATATGGTCTGAAGTGAAGACCAGCCATCCTTAGGAAGATCCCCTGTCCCTCCCAGCTAGCCTAAGAGTATTCCACATTAAGCAAATGACTGTCAGCTCTTTAGAGGTGTAACAATTAATAATTTTTACTATGCAATATTTACAAGTGTAATAATGAAGTCAACAAAAACAACAATATAAATAAGAAATACATTCATGAAACAAAGGAACAATTAGTTTCTGAAAAGGAACATAAAGGAAGTTAATAGATAAAGAAGAGTATAATACACTAGAGAGCCTACTCTGAGACAAAACAGAGTGAGATTGGAGGAGAAACAGGGAAGGGCAATGCTTTAATTGCCTGCTTCACATCAGAAATCAAGTGGTTGCTATACTGCTTTGAAACCAGACAAAGAAATTACTTGTGACACCTTAGAAACTAACAAATTTATTTAGGCATAAGCTTTTATGGGCTAAAACCCACTTCATCAGATGCATGGAGGGGAAAATACAGGAGGGAGGTATAAATATACAGTGCATGAAAAGATGGTATTTGCCTTACTAAGTGAGGGGAGATCAATGCGAACGAGCCAATTGAATTAGCACTGACTAAATTGTTAGTCTCCAAGGTGCCACAAGGACTCCTCGTTGTTTTTTCTGATACAGACTAACATGGCTACCATTCTGAAAGGAAATTACTGACTCTGATAGACAAAACTACACACTCTAAATCCCTTGGCACATCACAAGTCCCTTACCGCTGAAATGTTATCAAATTTGACATATACCCAATATCCCACCACCATTAAACAGGCACGCGAGGGAGGATACAGAGGCAAAACTTGGCCTCAGAATGGCCCATTGACACTAGCTGGACCCATACATGGTCATCTAGCCCCAAAGAAAAGCCTGAGAGGGAAGGAGAAAGAATCACCAGCTAGGGCCGCAAAGCACCATCTGTTCATATTTTTAATTGCAGTTTTTATTAACAGTTTGTTTTATCTGCATTTGTTAAATGAAGTGAGATGGAACTGAAAGCAGCTCCATATATGTTGCTGTTGGGCTGCTGATGAATGGCAGAAGGTGGGGAACATGATGATGTTCACTTCTGTTGTCACTTAGGGCTGGTCTACAGTAGAGGGGGGAGATCGACCGAAGATACGCAACTTCAGCTACGTGAATAATGTAGCTGAAGTTGGCATATCTTCAGTCGACTTACCTGAGGTCCTCATGGTGGCGGCAATCAGCAGCACGCTCCCCCATTGACTCCAGATTGTGCCTCTTGGCGAGCTGAAGTTCCGGAGTTGATGGGCGGGGGGGGCCCACTGGCAATCGACTTATCGCGTCTTAACGAGACGCGATAAATCGATTACCAAAAGATCAATTGCTACCCGCCGATCCAGTGGGTAGTGAAGACATACGCTTAGAGTGTGATCCAGTCCGGTTACAAACACTTCTTTATGGGCGCTCAGGACATCAGCACCTCCTAACTTGAGCACTAAGCAGGGTCTGTCTTTTACAAGGACACCAGGTGTGTAAACAGACTGTGGCCTCCAATCACACATCTGCAGATGCAAACTAGCATTTTGAAAATATAGCCTTATATATCACTTCACGACTGTGTTTGTTTCATACACAGAACTGCCACTGGGAATTACTCAAACCGCACAAAAGCAGGGTAGAAAGCAGTAGAGATCTACACTACCGATAAGGGATTTGGCATGCACACTGGAAAGGAGAAACTTACCTTATTGTTTCCTTGATGTTAGCTGAGTGTTTGTTTCTAAGGATGCTGTTGCTTAATTACATCAGCACTTACATGGCTGTAATTTGGCTGTGGATTTAACCCTTCTCCAGGCACAGTGAATGAGTTACATATGCATTTTGAAAATCAAACAGGAGACTCCTACTTTTACTTCAGGATCCAATGCTATTTTGATTAAATGTTTGCTCTTTTCTCTAAATACCATCATGTACCAATTTCATTACAATTATTATTCTAATCTTTGTATTTGCAATCATAAGCTTTATCTACAAGTATGTTCTACTTGGTTTTATTCAAGCTCTCATAACACGCCCATCATCCTGGTATCTAAAGTCTTAGGAGAAAACAGAGTCTTGAGTAAGAACCCCTATGACCACTTGGCCATCCTAACACTGGAAGAGGGTTGGCAGTGTCCAGGAGAGTCTCTCAGTGCAATGCTGTGATTCAGATAAAGAAAAGGCCTCTGTCTCGAAGGGTTTACAAATGTCTTTGAAATCCTGAAACCCACACAATGTGAATTAATGACTCAATATAAGGAAAATGCTGGTTCCCCTCCTCTTGCCTTCCCAGTATATCTTGTCTACTCACTCTCTCTCTTTATATTGTGAACTATTCATGGTAAATGATGTTTTACAGGGTGAGTACACTGTCAGTACTTTAAAAAATGTATTAACAATCATTACTAATTAATCTAATAGACAACTAATTTGCAAGCAATGTGGAGGTGGTTTCTTTGTTACATCCTAAGATGAGAGTGTTGAAATTTGGTATGTATCTTGTTAGTCGCACAATTTGTATTGAGAGATTTTAGTAAAATATTAATTACTACTTATTTAGATTTGCTACCTTATAATCTATTATGCTCCTATTTCACTGGAGGGTTTATAGGCCTTTCTGAGTAGGTTTTAAGGTGGGACTCAAAGGAGAATAGGATGGAGGTATGGCATACTTTGTCAGGGCATAAATGATGTGGAAGATGGCAGTGACATGCAAGTAAGAGTGAAAGGAGGACAGAGAGGGGATAGAGAATGGGGTTAGTCATGCAAATTGGGCAGAGCGAAAGGGAGAAAGGGAAAATATGAGAGCAGAAGAATGCACAGGAACTAAGTTTTGCAGAGCTTTGGAAGCAAAGACAAGAGGCCAGCTTCTGACCTGGTGTAAATCCACCGAATGGAGCTACATCCATTTACATCAGCTCAGAATCTGGCCCAAAGAATTTACATTTTATATGGATGGTAATGTTACAGTAGTGAAGGAATTTGAGGATTTTGTCCCTAGTTCTCTGTTAGAACTCTCTGATGTGAACCATATAAAATCTGTTGAGTTTAAGGCCTGGGGAAGAATCAAGATATAGTTCAGACCTTCACTGTTGCTATTGTTTAGCTGGGGACAGTTTTCTGCATCATTGGGTTTACAGCGTAGCAATGTATTAATGTAGAGACATAAAGGTTACCTTTACAACAGTGACATATTGCAGTATCCTTTCCAACAGAGAGGCTTTTAAGGAAAGGTTTGACTTTACAGAAAAAACACACAAAATCTATGGAAAAATCCTAAAAACTACAACAAACATGGGTTTCAATTGCTGGGAATTCTCTAGTCCCCCAGCAGTTATTAATGTTAACCAACATATGTGACAATGGGAACAAAGTGGGCAATTATATAGAGGAAATTTGGCATGTAGCGAAATAAAATGTCATCAGCCCTGTGTACCTTTTTTCCATTAACATGAGCTACAACAAGAGCCTTTCTAGAAGGAAACAGACAATGTCCAAATGTTACCCAACAGATCAAAATCCTGCTATATCTATATTCTTCCCCCCGCCACCCACACAAGAAAAATTTAATATACTGAGTTTGTGTTCCAGGTGCTGAATTGCATAAGTCACCAATGAACTTCGTAAAAAAAACAAACACAAAAAAATCCATGCAAGAAAATGAGCAATTACATCATTCAATAGCCTAACACTCTACTCATCAGTTCCCCTTCTCAATCTCAGCTACCTGGCCCCTCTGGGACTCCAATCATCTTTACTGACAGTGGATATATTCCTCCGTTTGGATGACTAATAGAGGGCTTGTGCAGCTTTCATAAATTCCACTCCTGAGGCATGCTTAACAGCACGTCTCCCCATGTTATGGCGGGAGGGGACAGGGATAGAGAGACTTACAGCTGAAGGACTCTCAGGAAAAAGGAGTTTCCAGCTCCAATTCTAAGGTAGCTTCTCCCTCCTGTTTCCCTCGAGGGGTGTTCTGGCCTAATACATGCCATCTGAGCACGTCTGTCACTTGGGAACTACAGCTGTAAAGGGTAAAAACCTCTCAGGGAGATAGTGGGAATGTAGATGATGCACAATACAGCACGGTTGTGGGAAGCCCAGGTTGTATGTGCTGAGGCAGCAATGTATAGAGACTGGACTCCTCCCTTGCTCTGCTGGTCTCCCCTCCAAACCCCCTTATTCCTCTGTACTCTCAACTCCTCTCTAGACCCTTATTTTCCCCAGACGGCTCTATCTCTCCTTAATGCCTCTCCAAGTTCCCTGCTTCGTAACTCCTGCTGGCCAGCCTACCTCTCTGGCTCACCAGGGTCTCTGAGGTGAGCAGATCTAGTAAGTCAGGAAGGAAGGTTGAAGCAAAAGTAACTGCTGGAGCCTGACAGCTCTGTCAGCTAATCTTGGCAAATCTCATTCCAGTTACAGCTAGTAAGGGGAAATAACACTTGAAGTGCGCTATGGCTGCTTTGAGCCATTCCAGTGATGCAAAAGAACTGTAAACCCAGGTTATGTGGCCAGTACAGCCAGGCTGATGGCTGCTTTGTGTCGCCAGAATGGCCCAAAGTAGTAGAAGGGAGGTGTTTTTGAGGACTCTGGATATTTAGTAGAGGTACTCAAAGAAATATAAGGAAACATGGTAAAAAACTTCACAATGAACATTTTAAAATATTCCTTCTACAAAAAGTTAGTTAATATTCACTTTAAAAATTATAATGCCAGATCAATTGTCTTCTGAAGAGTTATTATGCCAAAGGTGAAGACAAAATCCAATTATTCAAGTATGAAACAAAAGGCTTTTATTCCTGCGTGAGGAGTAAATTTCAATGTACCCTTGACTATGGAATCATTGCTGAAGCCTCCATAATTAAAACTAAATCATTAAATACAAAAGGGCAAATATATAGTAATGCTAATTTTAAATAAATTCTCTCAACTAAGTAAAAACTAAGAGAACATCAGTTCAGATGTGACTGATCTGTTATACTGGGAGGAGATGGCAGGAGGAAGGAGTGTGGGTGATTTGCCAGACTTGGCAAGGTACACTTAAAATGTTCCATACACCTCAAGCCTATCAGGGCCGGCTTTAACTGTTTTGCCGCCCCAAGCAAAAAAAAAGCGGCCGGAATGTTCCTCCCCAAGATTGGCCAGAATGCTTCCCCTTAAAACATGCCGCCCCAAGCATGTGCTTCCTCGGCTGGTGTCTAGAGCCGGCCCTGAAGCTAATGGGCTTTGTGCACATACTTCTTATTCACTCAGTACACACAGCAGCAACATTTTATAAATCTTTAAATCAAGCAGACAAATAATCTGATTATATTTATGAAAACAACAGTGGCAATAATGTGCGAGATTAAGAGATACTGACTATTTATTTAAGACTGTTGGATTGTCATCTAAAGCAATGAGTAAGTAGTTCAGCTCACTAAGCCTCTGACTTGTTTCCATCTCCCTGACCATCCCAAATCAATTTCTTCTGTGTCTGAGATGGGCAGGACTAGGGGGTTACTGACAAAGCAGCCAACCCAGCTGAACCTCATTCAGTGGGTTCTGGACACAGTGAACTGAAAGGGACGGGAGCAGCAGGCCTTGACCACTAGGACTACTGCTGAATAGACAACCCCAAACACTGGTTAAAAAATGAAACACTAACATTCTTTTTTTTCTTTTTTGCCACAAGAAAGGTGGCAGGTTTATTGGGATCCCCCATCCTCACCCCACACAAGGCTTATGGCATGGTGAGAATGTTCCCCATGAAGGTACCTCTCTCTCTGAGTAGCTTATCAGCTATAGCAAAGGGAGCTGGGTTGGGCCCCTATTCAGCAACAAAAAGTTTCTGAATGACAAAATGACTGTGGTCTACGTTCCCTCCTAGAAGCACTAGGCACCCTGACTCTATAGTCTTGCTTTTGGGAAGTTAGTTTTTGATTTCAGAACTTGGTATTTGCATTCATATTTTACCATTAAGAAGCCAGCCCAATATGCACTGCTGAAAATCAAAAGATACAGGCAAGCAGTGCAGGTATTAAACTGAATCTGATTGCATTTTCCTGGGTTTCCCAGAAGCACTTTATCCCCATTAGTGCTGTGTTTGGGAGCTCACGATGAAGAGTTAGAAAACATAACATTTTTAAAGGATTTAATAAAATATTTATGGACTCGTTTCAGGATTACAATAAAATGTATTGCCCTTTAGATTGCACAATTGATCTCCGTTGCCCAATCCCTTGGTTCTGTTTGGAATTTTCTATATTATCAAGGGATGGGCTGGATGATCTAATGGATGATCTAATCTTTTAAATGTGCTGGGTAAAATTCAGCAGAGAGTCTAAGTGTACCAAGGAGTGTTTGTTGCACTAACTTAGACTCGCACCCAGCAACCAATATATAATTTACATTCCCATCTCTTTCCATATCACCTCTCATTTGCCCCACTGAGTTCAAAGAAATCTAAGAGCTTCTCTACGCTAACAGCATTGCAATGGTGCAGCTGCACCAGTGCAGCTGTAGTGCTTAGTGAAGATGCTTCCTATGCCAACAAGAGAGCTTTTCCTGTCAGTGGAGATACTCTACCTCCCCGAGAGGCGGCAGCTACGTTGATGAGAGAAGCTCTGCCATAGATGTAGCACTGTCTACAATAGGGGTTAGGTTGGTATAGCTATGTTGCTCAAGGGCATGGATTTGATATACATAAATTTAAAGGTGTCTGAGATGTAAGGGAGACGTATGTATCTGATCTCTCCCTAAAATTCCATGTTTCTGCTATAAAACTTAGCTACAATATAATCATGGGTGTACAGGGCAGACAGGGAGAAGAGAGCAGCAGGCAGGGGTTTGTATCAAAAGCAATCTTGCATTCTTGTAGGACTAATCCTTATTCCCCAGCTCAGGAAGCTCTTGGTGGAAATTGATATTTATTGTAGGACACTATTGCCCTGTGGGTTGAAAGAGTGGCCAGTACTAAGCTCCTATTATTGTATTCTGTTAGAAACCAGTTCATTCCATGGATTCAATGCATCCCCTGGACAGTCTCTTCAGATTGGTGCCCACCCAGAGAATAAAGCAGCCTTCTCCAGCAGAGCTCTGGAGGGAAAGCACTTCTGTGGATTCAGTCCAAAGGTACAGGTGGTTACCAATTGCACGCCCTGCCCCCACAATGGTGAATCAAACCCTTGGCCTTTCCGGGGCTTCAAATGCCATGATTTCAGAAGTATTTATAATACTAAGGGATTTTTAAGATATATCCAAATTGAACTAAATTTGCTTGCAAAAAAAGCACAAGTTGTATACATTTATGTTCACTAATAGGATTACAAAACAAAAATTAAATGACTTCCTTAGAATGGTACACTTAGAGTTGACCATGTAAGATAACTGCAAAAGAAAGGAAATCTCCGCAAGACTTCTGTGGAGGGGGTGGTCAGAGAGGTTGAAGAGAATGATAAAGTAAATTGCACCATCTGCTGGACATTTCTTCAGCTGGGATATAGAAATTCATCATACCCAGACATATACTGAGCCTTCTTCTCTGTCCCCAGAAGTCAGACACCAGCACTGTGCTGAAAGGCAGTATTTGTGATCTAAAGCAATCTGAGAGAAAAACTGTCGCCTTTTGACAACAGTTATAAGCAAAACTTTGGTTATGAAACCTAAAACCATTCAAACTCTTCCACTTGTTTTATGAATGCTCAAAACTTTGCTCAAGTTCACCGAAAGATTTGCTAGAGTTTGCAGACACTGAGCAGAGATGAGCTCCAAACACAGACCTGATAAAGCATTAAATGGCTTGGGTCTCAACTGCCCAAAAACACTTATTTTCCAGTACAGCCATCAAGTTAATCTGAAGTGCTCAATCACCCAGTTTTAAATAAGATAGAACGGAAACAGATTGTTATTTTCAACTTCTTTGGCAGTTACATCAGATGTAGATTGGGCTCCAGTACACAAACTTTTAAACAGAAATGTAAGTAGCCATAGCTCCTCTGACTCTGAAAAAAAAATGCATCTCCCCATTACCACAGCTTAAATGCTTTCTTGATGTTTCTGAAAAGAACTTGCTTTACTCAATAATGGGATGCCAGCTTGACATGAATAAGTTACTCTTACTCTGCCCTCCTTTCTTATATTGCCACATGCTTTTAGGAAGCAGATACTACAGGAAACTTTTAACCAAGGAGGCAGAGATGACTGGTGCATGCCAATAAGGGGGCGGGGAAGGGAATGGAGGGGCAGAATAAGTGCAGCCAGCTTCAGCAGTGCTACTAAACATGGGCAGTCTGTGTGAGCATGCTCAGTACAAGCCAAGCAGCAAATGGGGGGCACATGGCCCCCATATGCCTCCCACCCCCTCCTGCACTGACTCTGCAAGAAAGGAACAGCAGGGTCTCCTTTAATCAAGGATGGTAAGAGGAGCAGAAAACTCCATGAAAACCACCAAAGACATCACCATGTAGATTTAGTTTACCTGGAAAGTGCTTCAGCACTATAGTGACAAGTGCTATGAAAACCTAAGGCAGACTATAGATTGTTGAGAGGTTAGGGGGTTATGTAATCTTTTCCCCCATTTACTTTTCTTGTTCCAAGCCAGAATCATTTTTCTTGTCCTATTACAGAGTATTAAAGTAGTTTGTATCTTGTTAAGGGAAAATAAACTCATCTTTCAAGAAATTCCAACTTTAATGCTGGCTGTGAAATCCCAGAGCAGTGACTTAACTGTGAGTGACAATCCTGGACAAATGCATTTGTCAATGAACATTGGCAAACCTGCTTCATCTCTCAGGACCCAAAGTACTTTAAGATGCCTGACTTATCTGCAGACTGAAATTTTTATTTTAGTTTTCTCATTCTTTTACCTAAGAATATCTCAAATCCTTTATTTTCCCTGTTCCAATGTCTCTGCTTGTGGTTATTCACTCATGTCCCTGACTAAAATGCCATACTGTCAAGTGAACATACAGACTGCAGCAAAGGGGTCAGAGCCAGCCCACGGCCAAAACTCCATCAAGTGTTCATCCACCCTCTGCACTCTGAAAAATGCAGGCTTTGCATTTAGAGACATTTCTAGCTCTAATTCCAAAGAAAACCTTCCAAATAGTCACAGATGTACTGGTGACTTAGAGCCTGAAACACCAGCTCCGAGGAAGGCTTGAATATTCCCATTTTATATTAATGAAGTGTTAACTCTAATGGCCAGTGGTGATATTTCAAACCAACCTGATAGCTTTCCTTGACAGTGTAACAAACCTTGTGGTTGGTGGGGGGGGGTGGGGAAGTGGTAGACATGGTATATCTTGATCTTACTAAAACTTTTGATATGGTCTTGCATGACCCTCTCATAAACAAACTAGGGAAACGCAACCTAGATGGAGCTACGGTAAGGTGGGGCATATAACTGGTTGGAAAATCTTTTCCAGAGAGTAGTTATTCACAGTCATGCTGGAATAGCATAATGAGTGGAGTCCTGCAGAAGATCAGTTCTAGGTCCAGTTCTGTTCAATATCTTCATCAATGATTTAGAAAATAGCACAGAGAGAGTACACTTATAAAGTTTGCAGAAGTTACCAAGGTTGCAAGTGCTTTGGAGGATCGGATTATAATTCAGAATGATCTGGACAAACTGGAAAAAAGGTCTGAAGTAAATAGGATGAAATTCAGTAAAGACAAATGCAAAGTACTCCACTTAGGAAGGAACCATCAGTTGCACACATACAAAATGGGAAATGACTGCCTAAGAAGGGGAACAGTGGAAAGGAACCTGGGGATCACAGTGGACCACAAACTAAATATGAGTCAATAGTGTAACACTGCTGAAAACAAAACAAAACAAACATCCCTCTGGGATGTATTAGCTGGAGTGTTGTAAGCAAGACACGAGAAGTAATCCTTCCACTCTGCTCTGCACTGATTAAGCTTCAACTGGAATAGTGTCCAGTTCTGGGCACCACATTTCAGGAAAGATGTGGACAAATTGGAGAAAGTCCAGAGAAGAGCAACAAAACTGATTAAAGGTCTAGAAAACATGACCTATGAGGGAAGATTGAAAAAGTTGTTTTTGTTTACTCTGGAAAGGAGAAGACTGAGAGGGGACATGATAACAGTTTTCAAGTACATGAAAGGTTGTTACAAGGGGGAGGGAGAAATATTGTTCTTAATCTCTGCGGATAGAACAAGAAGCAATAGGCTTAAATTGCAGCAAGGGAGGTTTAGGTTGGACATTAGGAAAAGCTTCCTGTCAGGGTGGTTAAGCACTGGAATAAATTGCCTAGGGATGTTGTGTAATCTCCATCAATGGAGATTTTTAAGAGCAGGTTAGACAAACACCTCTCAGGGATGGTCTAGATAATTCTTAGACCTGCCATGAGTGCAGAACTAGATGACCTCACAAGGTCCCTTCAAATCTTATGATTCCATGTCGCCATGTGCACTGCGTAGGTACCAGAGACATTGGGAGACAGAACTAAAAGGGGATATACTTTAGTTTAGCAACATTGGAGTAGTGTGTGTGACCTACTATGCTTGCCAGCATAGCCTTTAGTAATTAAAAGACATTGTTAATATCGCTAATCATTTTAATTGTTTAATATGTTTACAGTTGGTCTATTTTTAATCAAATCCTTACTAAAGTTTATAGTTATTTTAATTTATTTGCTTGTGAGAGTCTGCCAATGCAACAGTTTGGGCTTATCATCAAAGCACTCTGCTGGGAAACTGGAGAATTGAGCTCCAGTCATGCCAACGACTTCATTTCCTAAAATCAATGTATTAGGTGTATAGTGTCCTTTACAAGGAAACGCACTATTGTATGTCTGAGAGTACAGAAAGAGTCACCAGATTCTCAGCTTGTAGCATGGTGTGCTGGATGGGAAATTTAAGTTTAAGGACAACGGGAAATGCACTGAACTGTAGGTAAAATTCTACTGGATCTAAACACATTTTTAATTACCCAGAAGACATTGGAGAATCAACTCTGGGAAAGATTTGCATTATTCTTTATAAGTGTCATGACCCTTTGAGTACCTGTGTGAGATTACCCTGCCTGAATGCACAGGTAGATCAAAAGGGGCGGTTGTTAAAGAACTACAGAAAGGTAAAACAATGTCACAGCTAAGATAGCCTCTCACCTACCCAGCTTCAAGGTAGTTGAGAAAACAGTGGGACTATTACTGGGAGAAGGCACTTCCAAAGTTAACAGGTTTTGGTTTGTACAGGCTGGTACTCTTAAAAAACAAACAAACCCAAGAGACCCTGATGACTTAAAAAGATGCCCCTTGCAGAAAGAGAGGGGAATGGTCATGTAAGCTGGAATTTGACAGGCTGATACAAAGACTGACTGAGAGTCTGATTCTGCACCAAGCTGTAACTTGGTGCCCAGGGAGAACAGGGAACACTGTGGGTATGTCTATACCCAGGCTGGTGCAAGTCAGCTGATGTGAGCTAATAGGGCTCAGACTAAGGGGCTGTTTAACTGTGATGTAAAGTGGCCCGGAGCCCTGGGACCATAGGAGGCAGGAGGCTCTCAGAGCTCAGACTCCAGACCGAGCCTAAACGGCTACACTCCAAGACAAAATAATGTCCAGATAGGGGCTTCAGGGTACTGTGAAGCAAACGACAGGCAACAGGCATATAGGTCTGTTATTTTAAAATCTATTTCTCTTGGTTTTATTTAGGCAAAATAAATCATACTTGTTTTTGGAGAAACTGCTCCTGAGTCATTGCATACTATTGCTGACCACAGGTTCCCGAAGGAGAACTCTGGCAGGGTCCAAGCCCAGTCAGACCTGCTAGGTAACACGATTGGCAAGCAGAGAGGTATGACCCAGTTGGAAAGTGGTTGAATTGTGGGATCCCATCCAAAGAGAAGGGGAGGCAAGGGTTCACTCAAGGGACTGGGAAAGGGTCTCTGAAGGGGCAGCCTGCCCAGCAATTGTGACACCCACCAATGCCAAACAATGCCTGGTAACCTAGGTTTCCATATACATTTCCATACTTAAAAAAAAAAATACACCCCACCAAAATATTTCTTTGTTCTTATACCTGCCTTAGAAAACAAGGGATTGCTTTCATTCCTCCTTCAAAGGAAAAAACAAATCATGTTTTCCAAGGGATCCAGCACCTTCTGAAATCACAGAAAACTTCAAACAGACTTGGACTGTATTCTGTTACTATCTACACTCCTTGGAACATACGTCTAAGTTAGAGACAAATGGTCTACAACCAAAGGCCATATTTAGGATTATTTCAGTCACATTTTGGTTGTCCCTAGGGTAAAATAACATGAACTTATTGTGATAAATCTGGTGCTTCCACATGAGAAAACTCTGTATATCAATACGCTAATAAAAAAGATGTGGACTCAGATTCTGCTCTGTATAACTCTGGAGTAACTTTAAAAGCAACAGAATCTTGTAGCACCTTATAGACTAACAGCTTTTAGGGATCATGAGCTTTTGTGGGCTAAGACCCACTTCAGTTTACCAAATGATAGCTAATTCTCGTAAACCAGAATAAAAATGACATAAAAAACCTGCCATTCTGTCTCATAACAATGCACCAATTCTAACCATTTACCCATAAAAATGTTTAAACAGTTGAGGTGACAAGATTCATTATCCTGTTATCATGCAAAACATGATGAATGATGTGGAATTTTGGTTTTAGCTTAAGAGCACTGAAGACAAGCTAATCAAAAATCATCTCTGGACGGTAAAGACTTCCCCCAAGTCAAGGGCCTGGTAAGGGGAGAAAAGGTAATAAACCAACTGACTTTTAAAAAATGTATTTCCAAGCTTCTATTATTTAATATTCAACTTGACCTAGTTTTGGTGGAGAGTGCCTACAGATTACCAGGAGGTAAGAATAAAAATAACTCGGATATGGGACATGCTGTTATCCTGAGACTCATGGACATTAAGGACAAGGACAGACTCTTGCTGGCAGATCAAGCAAAAGGAAACAAAACAAAAAGGTAAATGAATCCAATCTCTCTACCCTGCCAGAGACTGCTGTGCACAAAGTAGTTTCCCTCTCTTCCCTTAGTAGAAAGTGTTTCTCATTCTATTAGAAACACCCTATTGTTTCCAGCTAAACTACAGATAAAATAATGTGATAATGCCTATGATTTTTGTGAAGAGCGGTCTGGGATGATAAATCAGTTTAGAAATTCCTGGAGCAGACTAATTAACCATCATGTCCAAATGTTTCATATCCAGAAATAGATGAGGATAACAAATAAAAAAAAGACCTCAGTCTCACTTGCTGAGGTTATTTTTAAAATCTATTGTAGTTTTATTTTTAGAGGAATACCACAATCTCTGAATGTCTGTGTTCTCTAGCTGCCTTCTTTAGTGTTTTAAATGACCCAGTGAAAACTAGCCTAGCTGCTGAACATTTCTGAAGCTGAGAGAGTTGATTTGGGATCATTTGCGTGTGCCAGTGTTTAAAAGTCTCAGTTTTCAAAATGGTGTTGTTGATGCAATTGACAGGCAATGATTTTGTCACTATAATTAACACTTGGTTTGTTATAACATATGGAAGACTGCCCTTCCTGTGGGAACACAACGGAGAGAAGGGAATACCAGAAGCCATGTGCAGACCACAATTGGAAGTGCTGTGTTTGTGTTCCTTGTATAGAGTCAGAGTTTTTAAGGCCAGAAAGGACTGCTAGATCAGCTAGTTTGACCTCCTGTCTATCATAGGCTGCCAACATCTGCACACTGTACCCAACAATCAAAATGAGAACAAAGTATCATACCCACAGGAGACTAGATTATATGTTACAGGTAGAGAATAAGAGGGACCAAGATGCACCAGTGCTCAAGGCCTCTGCAATGGCAGGGAAATGATTAAGTGAGATACCCAGATAAGCCTGGCAAATGACCGCACCCACATACTGCAGAGGCACTATGCAGCCAGAGAGGCATGACTTGGCCTGAAGAGTATGGCTAAGGTCCAGCCTTCTACTCCCCTCACCCTTGCATCAGCTGAAGGTCAACAGCATAGGAGTGCATAGGAGCGCATAATGAACCACAAACGTCAAAAAGGAGCCAATGGAGGAGTTGTATGTTTACAGCAGTGACACTGAAATTGGAGTCTGACCCTTGGCACTCTAGATTAGTTACCAGACAGAACTTCCTTTGGGACCCAGTACTGCTCCCACTGACATCAATAGGAACTTCTCATTGACATCAATGGAATCAGCATCAGCCCCACTGTGACTCCATGCAGTTGCTTGGCAGTTCCATTCATGTCAAATGAGAATTATCTGGGAATATTTTAAGGAGGTAATTTTAGCTCTGGTCTACACTGGGGTGGAGAGTAGGAGGGAAAATTGACCTAAGATACGCAACTTCAGCTATGAGAATAGAGTAGCTGAAGTCGATGTATTTAGGTCAACTTACGCTGGCGTCTTCACAGCGCTGAGTCAACTGCTGCTGCTCCCCCTTCGACTCCGCCTGCGCCTCTTGTGGCAGTGGAGTACTGACGTTGATGGGAGAGTGCTCAGGGATCCATTTCTTGTGTCTAGACTACATGCGATAAATCGACCCCTGAAAGATCGATCACTACCCGCCAATCCACCGGGTAGTGTAGACCTGCCCTTAGACATTTAAGGCCTTAACGTAAGCAAGTACAGCTCTACTGATTCGGTGTTGCACTCACTCACGCAGGAGTTACATTTGGCCCTTCATCTTTAAATAGCATAATGGGGCTCTTTCACATGTAGAAGGAACTCTGGAGGCTGGCTTCCCTCCAGGACACTTCCTTGTTGATCACACTTCATACACCATTCTGAGTGAACAAAAGCAGAGATTCAATATTGTCTTACAACAGAGGGTTTGTCTGATTGGTGGTGACAATTATTCCAATATAAAGAAGGCATTGATAGATGGAAGTTGCTTGTGCACACACATTGCTCTGCCTGCTGCTTGAACTTGATTATATTGTTCTCTCACTGAGGAAGATAAAAGAATCTGCATGCTAACTTTAGTTATTGCAGCAAAGTATGGCAGACTCATACAAAATATAGAAGCAACATCTTTCTGTACATATCCACAGAGCTGTCTTGAAGTTAAACTACCCTTTACATATCAAAGGTTATTAGTATTTTATATACAGTTAGTGTGTTAAGCAGCACTTGCTAGCTCTTTAATCATGGGAATGTCTTTCTTCCTTTCAGGAGTATTTTAACAAATAATTTTTTAAAAAAAACAATCACCTTTTGATTCCCTTCATTCTCTTTCCTCCAGCCCTTCCTCAGCTGGGCCCACTCAGTAGTTGAACCTGGAATCACTTGATTTCTCTCAGGTGGGACCCATTCTGTAATCAGGGCTGGCTTAGTCAGGGGCTTTCTATTATTCTCTCAGAGCTCTGGATGATCTCTGAGTGTTGATCTCTCTCTCTCTCCACATATATTTATTACAGTCACTGTGTTTTCTCTGTCATGGAAAATTTCTATTTGTTCAGTCTGCTCAGCCCAATTCTGAGAAGTGCTGAGCACCCACTAGTTCAATGGGAGTTCAGGGAGCTCAGTACCTTGCAGGAAGCTATTAGTGTCACTTAGGGTTAAGCCTTTCCTTTGATGTTTTTCCTTGACCTGAAATGAAAACAAATCTAGACTGGAGAGTATGTTTTTCTCTGTGAGTGTGAGCTCAAAAAACATCTTTCCTGTGACTTGGAATCACCTTTGCCATAGCCTGTGGAGGTTCTTCACCTTGGGTAAGATTTTGTGTTTCGGTAACAATTGTAGCACCTCTGTCTTGTCTGTTTATGTCCTTCTGCTTGTACATCGGTCTGTGTTGTGATCCTGTGTGTCATATCAGTGCACTTACATTTTCTCATGCATTATACAAAGAAGTATCTGACAGATGTTCAAGGAGCAGATTTATATGACACAGATTTCTATGTGGGGAGAATTGATACATTCTTACTTGTATATTTAATATGTGTTTTTAAAAGACAAAATTTCAACATAGAAGATAGTTTAACATTTTATTATTTTGCAAATGTCAGTTTCATACATGCTGCAATTATCTGTGCATAAGATCATCACCAGCATGAATACACAGTCAAGTAATTGAAAACAATCACCTCACTAGATAAGAAATTGTTCTTTTGTGAAAGGAGTTGTGCTGAAGGCTTGCCATGTTGTCAATTCAAACAAACATAGGCCAAGATGAGCTTCTCTTTTAGCCAAAAAGCTTCCCAAGGTTGGAAAGCCCCTCAAGGGAAATTAGGATTAAAGGGGTTTATTTGATGGCCCTTACTGGTTATCTAGCACAGTTTTGGTCTAACAGGGGGATGAAGCTGTCCATAAAAGGAAAAGTACAGGCAAGCTTGACACAGACCAAGAGAGATGAAAAGGATGAGAAATGATGGGGGAAATATGCCATGAATTTTATTGTGGTGCCATAATTGTTAGATGAACAGTAGGAGTAAGGGAAATATAGAAGATAATTGTTTAGACCTAGTTGGAAGAGCTGTTATTTTCTAAAAGGTATTTATGGACGGGACAGCCCAACAGCTGTCCATTTTATAAAACATTTAGCTTTGTGAAACTCTTTTTATGATGGTGGCAGGACAATAAACATAACGGTGTCTAGCAGAATGGAGAAAACCTCCTCTCCAAAACAAAAATGGTGGAACTGTAAACTGGGTGCCTTGTATAACTATACAGAGATGAACATGAAGAAAAAAGACACTAAAAATTGTGAAAAGAAACCATCACAGGAAAAATATGTATCTCGCTTTCTGTGTTTTTTTACAGATTGGATATGAATTTGCTCCATGGTCAAGAATTGAAAACAGATCCAAAAATCAGTAGGTGTGCTTCTTCCTGGTTGTTATAAAGTAGCCAAAATCTCATGAGCGAGTCTAAAAATGGGATTTTTTTTCCTGTGAAAAGAGTCAGTGCCGCCCTGGTCTTCCTGCCTTTTTTGGTTTCCTATAGATGCCAACAGACTTGGCAACAACAGTTTATCTGGATGATCTACCTCTGCATTTCCCATCCTATGCTTTTCCCAGGTTAGTCATTACTGGTGGGGAGTTTACATAAAGCCTCTGAAGATAGTATGTAAAAGTGAAAAGTTAAAATAGCCTGCATGAAGGGACGTTACATCAAGTTGCTTCTATTCTTTGGCTGGGCCAATATTTTTCTTGCCCGTTCTGTCAAAGTTTCTACATTTTATATGCTAACCTATAGTGTTTTCATTAGAGCAATTTTCCCCCTCAGCAGGTCATCCAAGTTTGGGATATACAGAAAAACCATGATGCTACTTGTTTGTATTATAGTGTAATACACCACCATTTTCAATTCTGTGTGGCAAGTTATCGAATGCAATAAAGTATGGGATCCAGAGGTGAAAGTAGGGCGGTACAGGCCGGTACACCATACCGATAAAAAGCTTGTCTGGCCTCTACCGCCTTACTTTAAAGCGCTGCTGTGGCTTAAGGGACCTGGCTTAAAGCGCTGCCACAGCAGCATTTTAATATTGCTGCTGTTTTTGCACCCCACCCACCCCATCTGCAGCCCTGCCAGGTTCCTCCTCTACAAGTTGTCAGTACCTTCTACTTCAGTGGAAGGTGAACCTTTTACATCTACATAAAGCACCTAGCTAACTAGGCAATTCTTTATAGGAGCATGGAGGGATGTGAATAGCCAATACACAATAGATTTCTGAGCTATCCTTATCTTTAGGTTGCACAGTGGCTAAAGAAGAAATGCGGAACAGTAAAGTTTGTGAGAATCAGATTGAACTCTTGGTTCCTCTTAAAAACAATGAAAACTGGAAGCAGGTTGAAAAATTTTAATGTATAGCTTAGTACTGCAAGGTGGTGAGCAACTCCTGATAATGCCTTTAGTTTAGTTCTGGGTGTGATCCAGCAACCCCAGTGAGGGTGCCAACTTTCTATTTGTAGAAAACCAAACGCTGCTCTGAGGCCATGCCCTTTCCCCTTCTCTGAGGCCCCACCTCAGCTCAGTCCATCCTTCTTCCCTCGGTCAGTCACTCTCCCCCACCCTTGCTCACTTGCTTATTTTCACCAAGGTGGGGCAGGGGGTTGGGGTGTAAGAGGGGTTTTTGGGAGCAGGCTCTGGGTGGCATTTACCTCAGGTGCCTCCTGGGAAGCTGCCAGCATCTCCCTCTAGCTCCTAACCTAGACACTGCAATGGCAGGTGGCTCCACACACTACCCCTGTATGAAAGTGCTGCCCCTGCAGTTCCCATTGGCTGAAAACTGGATGCTTGGCAACCCTAAACCCTGTCCTCACATGTGTTTAATGGTGGAGGAATGTTCCTGACACCTCCCAAAGGTTCTCGATATCTTGCCTATCCAGACCCTGAAACACTAAACAAGAGAGAGGTGAGGATGCTTGGTTTGGAGTAAGGTGTTTATTTTTTCCCTTCCTATCTCTCCCACCCCCTTATCAAGGTTTTTGTTTCCCATGAGCATCTCCAACGAAATACTGTGATCAGTCCTGTTTGTTTTCTGTTTCTAGTTTGTGTTTCCATAACATTCTAAGAAGTTTGCCCTGTTATTTAAAACAAAAAGAGGGTTTTCCCCGCTCACCCTTCATTTACACTGGGATCTTTGGGCCAGATTCTTGGCTGGTATAGATCAACATAATTCCAGTCATTTCAATGAGGCTACCTTCATTCCCACCAGCTGAGGATCTGGCCATTAATCTCTAATATTTAAAGTTCCTGATCTCCCTCCATTATGATATACTTTAACTTCTCTTCATTTTGCCAAGAGTATATATATACCAATGGGTGATATGGGGTGGTGGCGGTTTTCATGTGGATAGGAGGAGGAAAGTAACCTTAACTCTTGTAAGTTTTACAATACGTATTCAACTTTCTTCTTCTTTCTTTCACAGCCCAAAGCAAAGAAATGATGCTTCTAGGATTTTTGTGTTTCCAATTCAGCCTATTGTTGAATCCATTCACAATACTGACACATCCTTCTGTTTGATAATGGTACTTCCATTTATTTTGAATTTTTCCATAAAGTAAGCACTGCCAATCAAAGACCACATGAGCATGGAGACAATAATCTATTCATCCCATTGGTTTGCAGGAGACACCGTTTCTAAATCAAAGTGTGTTAGATCATTGGGCAGGAATAGTTACTGAAAATGATTTAAGAGTGAAATGTTGGAAGTTTATAATCATTCAGTCATGCTTAAATAAATTTGTTAGTCTCTAAGGTGCCACAAGTACTCCTGTTCTTTTTGCAGATACAGACTAACACGTCTGCTATTCTGAAATCAGTCATGAATATTTTTCTCAATTGATATAATCTGTGTATGCTTTTGAGGTATAAATCTGCTAATATATTTTATTTCTAATATATAATCAAATTATTTGTAGTCAGCTCGCAACAGAAATTAAATGTGGAGTTTTCTTAGTAATTTTTTGAGCCTTTATGAGTGTTCCTCAGCTGACAGCCAACAGAGTGTACTCTTAAATTATGCACAGGCACAAAGAAGGAAAGAAGCAAAACAGAACCTTATGAGCTTCTGCTTCATTAGAAAGAAGAGACATTAATGATTGTTAGCCAAAAAGCTGAGTACACTGACTAACTTTTAATTATCTTCAAAAATAACAATGACATCCAGGGTCCAATTTTTAACATGTAGGTCCTAAACCATACCCACAGGTTTATTCGTTAATCTGCAATAGCAGAAACTCATGCATTGTTTTCTTGCACTATATTTTTATTATAACTAAACTAGTAACTTTTCATTCTTAGTGTCCCTTTAAAACATAACAAACAGGAACATTCCATGCTGCTGAGTGTGACATTTTAAATCAGACCTCCTTGAGAGTAAAATGGCACAATGAAACACTTGTCAGCATTTAGAAGATATTTATCATAGTTTAGGCTCCGATGCAGAAAAGGCACTGAAGCATATGAATAATCCAAGGATTTAAAGATATGCATGTGTTTAAGTGTTTTGCTGGATCCAGGTATTGATTGTGAAGTGTGATCTCTCACTGTTTGCTTATATTAATGCCAATTTTGGGTTGTTTGAAAGACCATGAAAATTGAAATAAATGGGTATTTGTTAAAAAACAACAAAAGTGCTTATAATGACACAGTGCACCAGGCCTGGGGTACTAGGATAGTCTCAAGGAGCAATAGAAGGCATCACTCTGATACAATTAAAAAATAGACATACTGACAATTCATCTCCAGCTTTGTTTTCAGGTTGATCAATGCAGTCCATTCATTATTCATGAAGTAGGCCACACAGTTTTTCAGTGTAACAGAGCTTAGTAGACAGTTAATTTATTACTGCCATGAAGGCTTATTTATCAATAATGTGTCTGGTTATGAAGGTCACAGGACAGGAATATTCTTGCAGAAGTTGTAATAAAGCTATTTTATTCCATGGATGTATTTTTTTAACTGTTATTATTATTAATTATTTGTTTTGTGATAGAGGTCAGGCCCCACTGTGCTCGGAAGACATGGCCAATGATTATTCCTTAGATATTAAATATCTAATAATTAGATGCTACATGGGACGCATAACTTTCATTCGGAGTTGAAATGCACTATGAAATGCTCTTCCTTGACACAGTCCATTGTGCTTCTATTTTCTCCTTCCAGGTCCTCCTCAAAACACAGTTCTTCCTATAAAAGACGTGTCCATGTCCATAGATTAACAACAATTAAAATAGTAATAAACGTGGAACTCACAAAAGGCAACAAATTTTGCAACTAGTTTTGTGATCTTTAGTGCATCCCATCCTTCTTTTTATATATGTGATCTGTTTAGATAACTAGATCTTCAAAGCAAGAATTTTTTTTTCTTTTATTTGTCTGTAAAACATCTAGTATCATTTGGAACTACCTAAATAATAATAATAAAAATAATACAAATTGTTGAAAATGCTAAACCTGAATCCAAAAGATAGAGAAACTACTAAGTGTGGGAAGCACCACTCTACTTGCATGTAGGGCAAGTATTTGTTACCAGGCCCAAAAAATAGCTGCAGAAAGCTTTGAGTTAGGTGACTTGTAACAGAGAAAAGACAGAGGAAGAGAGAGAAATTTAATAGGCCTGATCCTGATTTCATTTATACCAGAGTAATTCTAGATTTACAAGGGTGTGGGTGAGTGCAAAATCTGGCCTAATACCTTTAATTTTCCATGTTTTGAATTATGGGGCAAATTCTGTCTTCATTTCATTTCCACCTTTCTGAGTCTGAGTTCATTGGAATTACACAGATTTAACCTAGAGCAAAATTTCCTGTGAGGTAGTTCTCTATTACAGAGTAAGACACCCTCTGTGCTCTCAGTGGAGACTTTATGTTTGTTCTTTGTTTGATTGGTGGTTTCTTTAATCAATAATAAACATTATCCAGGCTGAAATTAATTGTTGGTATTTGCATGTGGAAATACAAAATAATCACCACTCATGGAGTATTTTGGGCTCAGTTTAGATATCCCTACTCAGAGAGTAAGTGGAAGACTTTCTTGTGTAAAGTCCTGCAGGATCATGTAATAGCACCTTGATAATTGACTTTGTGCTCTTTGTTACCACATTTAGGGCCAGAGTTATCGGTCTCCCATGCCTACAAAATACCAGAATATCATGACTGAATATACAATTGTCTTTAGATGTATTTCCCAAATAATAACTTCTACCCATTCCTATACCCATTAGACATTTTGGAATTATATCATTTTACTTGTCTGTCTTGCCTATGTCTGTTTTATTGAATAACTTGCCATCTTGAATTCATTCTGTATTTAGGGGTTTCCATTGACTTTTGGAGATATTGAAGGTGAAACTCTGCACCTAATTTTGGGGGGTCTGAGGACAGGTCACACTTAAAACACTGCATTAGTACAGCTGCACTGACACAGCTGCACTGCAGTAGCACTTAAGCTCCTATGCTGATGGGTCAGCTTCTCCCTTGGGTGTAGTAAATCCCCCTCTGCAAGAGACAGTAGCTATGTTGATGGAAGAAGGCTTTCTGCCAAAATAGTGCTTGCTGCACCATGGGTTATGTCATTATAAGAGGTGGATTTGGGGAATCCCTGGGCAACATAGTTACATCACTATAAGTCTGTAATATAGACTGGGCCTGAGTCTCCACTCTCTAACACAGATGTAGAAGAGCAGAGTAACAGAGTGGAGGCTCAGTCCATAGGGATGGAACCTTGACCCCACTAAAGTCAATATCAAACTTCCCATTGATTTCAGTGGACACAGGATTTTAAGAAGGGCTGAGAAGTAGTTTGAGAACCGCCACATTCTGAGAGATAAATATGTTGGAACCCTTTGAATATGTTCAGAAGCCTCTCTTTCTCCCTCTCCCTTTTATGGATTATATCTGGAGCCCCCCATAACACCAGTACACTTGTGAGGAAACCATCACTAAAACCAGTAGAATTCATCTGAGGCCACATTATCCATAACTTAGCTGGTGAAAACAGAAAAACTTAGTCTGAAGAGATACATTGAGAAAATCTTAGCATTGTATTCCATATTGACCTGTTACCCAGCACAAATTATTCTTTGAATGATTGTCAGCTTCCTACATAATACACAGTAGAGCCATTGCTTTGTATTTTGAAAAACACAAGAGACTTTTCTTTGGAGATCAGTTTTCATTATAGCCTCATAAATGAAGCCTGCCACTTTTCTAAATGGGTAATTGTTGACAAGAGCCATTTAAGCTGTCACACATTCTAATAAATAGCCATGCACTCGGCAGGCTCTTAAAAAGAGAAAAAACCCAACAACAAAGACAAGAAAGCTTTTAAGCCATGGAGGAAGGCGAGCTGTCTAACTGGGAATAGCATGTTTCAAGGAACAGGCCCCTGCTCTAAATAAGAATGATGCCAGCCCACAAACACAGTGGGACAATTATGCGCTGCAGTGAAAAAGAGATAAGTTCAAAGTGTGTATCAAGCTCACAAGGACAATTGGAATTCTGCTGATACAACTCTCCTAGATATAAAGCACATTCTACAAAACCGACCTATAAGAGTTCTTTGAACAGTTAGTAGTACTGAAAATTTTCTATCCACTTTTATTGTCTGCCACTGCCAAGGAGTGCATCTGCTCAAAATAAAAATGTCACACAATATGTCCTTCAACATCAGATCACCAAACTCTTCTGTGATACTAGCAACAAGCACCCTTATTATTCACAGGGATTTTTGTTTCAGTGCTCTCAAACTGAAGAGGGTTTACTCACTCAATGGTGGCCTCAGCTTATTGTTTAACTTTAAAGCTCAGGACATTTCCAAGTGAAGAACACAGAAACAGCTTTCATTTTCAGAACCAACATTAGTTTATTGCACCATTGGGTGAAATCCAAGCATTTAGTCAGGCTTGTTTCCCTTGCTGCCTGGCTTAGCACATGTAATGAGAATTATGTCTTTCACATCCATGCCAACTTGAATGCATTAGATGCAAGAATAACAGAGTCAGCACTATATCAAAAGAGACAGCACTGCAGAAAATAATCTAATGGATTCTTACCCAGGTGGCATTCAACTTCCGAATGTTAGGACTAATGAACCATAAAGAGCTAATCATAGACTAGATTTTTACAATCATAAAGCTTCTTTGGTTTAAACTGTCACCCAACACATTTTTAAAATTTTCCTTGAGAATGCACCCTCTTCTGTATACACTGGGTCTTGTCGTCACATCACTTTGATAATACAATTATATCATAGCTTCTCTGTTACAGTATGTTCAGTTTGCAAATGGAGACAAGTGAAGTGTTAAATGAAATACATTTATGTCCAGATTGATTTTCAGTGAGCTTTCAATCCAGCTCCATCTCTGCATATGTAGTTTGCACACACACATCACCCTGCACTTACACAGCACTAACACCTCTATGCACAGGAGATAACATTTTCATAAGTGGGTTTGGCACATAAAAATTCTATTACCTGCACATACACCTAGGTATTACACTCTATCCTCTACACCTGTATGTATTATTTCAGGAAAAACACACATGTAGGTTCATGTGTACGTCAGGATGCATACACGCACGAAGCTAACATTTGAAGATCAAGCCCTTTTTTTTATGGTTGGCAATAGGAAACAAAAATGGAAATAGAAAAGAAAAGGTTTTATTGTACTTATATTCTATGCGGCAAAAAAATCTTTGTTTTAATTCTTAGGCAACTTCAAGCTCCAGCCTTGATTTTAAAAACAGCACTTATTTCATGTTTTCACTGTTTTTACATGGTCCGATCAAGTCTCCCATTGATTTCAAGAGTAGCTGAGTCAGGCACAAAGTCATCAGTTCAGAAAAAGGCAAGGTCTAGTGGTCTTAGCATAGGACTGGTGTCAGGAATTTATGCATTCCAATAATGACTGTGAAATGGACTTGCTTTGTGACCTTGGACAAATCACTTAACTTCTGTGTCTTCTGCTTTAATGGCTGATCTTCAGCCACTGAAGAATTCCCTATAGCCTTTATGCTGTTTTAGGTTAAATAGTGGCCATTTTGGCCCCTGATCAGGATGAAGAGAATGGAAAGATATCTTAGAGCTACCTTTTCCTCGTTCCTGCCTCAGCTATACTAAATATAAACTCAACACAGATGAAGATCTAGTCCTATGTGCAAAAGCAGTTCAGCCAACAAAATCGAAGCTCTGATTCAGCAAAACATCACCATGCAGCAATGTCAATGGGATTTAAGCACATAGCTGAAGTGAAGCATGTACTTAAATATTTTGCTGAACAGGGATGGATATAACTATGTATTTATTTGCTTCCCTGAATTAGGGCCTTTGCCCTCAAAGTGGCTGATTATAGCTGAACACAAATCCTAATTAGTTAAAATACTGGTGGTCACCAAGACAATGTTATTTAGTCGTATTGTCAGACTGTTCTATAACACTAATGGCATTTAAAGCCCTTTATGTAGGAAATAAACTGCAGTAGCCAACAATTCATTTCAAGGGAACTGAGTGATAAAATACACCAATTTTTTTCATTAATATTAAAATACAGTAGGAGAAAATCCAGAAAGCATTCAAAATATGAAAACATAGAAAGTACTGTTGCTTTTAAAGCTGTATTTTGACTTTTTAAATACAAGTGACCTGCTATAGATATTATATAGATTCATGTCACTGCTGCATGAGGACAGTTTTCTGCCTTTAAATGGTATTGCCAGCTCTGATATGTTCTGTCAGCATATGTGTCATCTTTCCCTTGTTTTCTAAAGCTTGTTTCTCTTTTCTCCTTGCTTTGGTTCCTTTCCCCTGGTTTTTCTCACATAAAGCTGGGCACAAATATCAAATATGATTGTGCAATATGTTGTTGGCATTATATTGCATTTGACATGGTATTTTTTAAATTGTAATGGATAGGTCTGTTGATTTTTCTGCATACAACAGAAACATTTAATCAAAAGAAAGTATCTCTTTATTTTATTTTACACAGAACTGATATCCACATAAGCAAGATAATGCCATGTGTTCCAATTAATAATTAGTTTCTCTGACTCTTGCAGTCTAAAATGAGGGAAGAGGGAAAAGAAGAAATAAAAGAGACTGAGATTACTGGGCAAGAGACAGCATTGTTTAATCAGTCTCTGAGGACATGTTTCCCAGCAGGTGTGACGCAAGCCTTCCATATCACTGACACATGCTACAAAATAGGGCAATCCCCACATTCAGCCTACACTCACCCCATAGATTGCAAAAGAAAGAAAAACCTCCTTGTTTACAAAATTTCATCAAATCTGCATCACAGATTTGAAGTGCTTGTTGAAGCTGTGCAATAGTCAATGTTGTATTTTGAAAACTAGTACTTATTTCGGTTATACTAATGGAAGCAACATTAGAATAAGGCCTGTTGAGAACTGAATATGTTCCTAGGATTCCAAGCAAACACCTGATATGGGAAGCAAACTCTTTTTTAAACTGACATGCGAGACGGAACTGTAACAACTCTATGAATCAAGAAAGACAATGGGTCAGATTCCAATCTTCAGTACACCAGTCAAAATCTAAAGTAAGTTTCCACTTTCATGTGATTGAGATGAGAATCTGTACCCTTATGTCAACAGTTTGACAATTCTGGTTTTCCTGGGACCCAGCACAGAGGAAAGCAAAATGTTCTTCTAATGATTACAGGAGTTTTCCTCGAAGAAGAAATAGTTTTAACTGTTCAATATTTTGTACAGCTCAATGAGTCATAGGGCCAGATCTTGCAAAGTCAATGAGATTGTACACCCAGAGAAAACATACGCATAGGAGTAAATATTTGAAGGATCTGACTTATAATAGCAAAGGATATATTTCTAGGAACCATAATCAGCACAACAATGGATGATAAATTCGCCATGGATGGCTAGACTGACTAGACTCTGATTTGAACCAATATACTTTATCAACAATAATGGATTTTCAGTTTCCAAAGAGACACCATCTATTTTGTACTTCAGTTTCCAATAATACTGTAACTGTTTCACTATGATAATATGCCTGGACTTTGCTAAGAATGCAGCAAAATTAGTGAATGTCATTGTTAGTTGCTGAAGACTAAAGCAAACTGAATAATGGTTTTGTTATTAGCATCAAATGTTAGAGTTCAGTGAAGACAGTTTTGTGACTTGATTTCATAGATATTTGTCCCTATGAGATTCTGACTGGGAGATTAATATTTGCTTTTGCACCCTTACTGGGGACCTGATCCTGTGAAATGCTCAGTATCTTGAAGAATTAGGTCCTGAGTCCCCGTCATGGCACTGGATAGGCAAAGGAAGAATACACACTGCTAAAATCTAGTGAAAGGAAATATAAAGCTGAGTTTCATTATCATATCGATTACATTATAGAGTGTTCTTTGTATACACAGCATATGATTAATGCATGCTGTGAGTAAATAAGAATCATTAAAGGCTCTATTGGAACAATACCAGGCATAATACTAATTATGTTCACCTATATCCTTCCTACACTATCCAAACTTTTTACCACCAAATCCTGACCTGTTTATTTCAATCTTTTTACTCCTGCCTAAACAGTGGATGATCAGACAATTGAATATTGATTTACTATCACTGCTGTAAATGAGGAGTAATTATTAAAGTCAGTGAAGGAAGCCTGGAGTAGTGAGATCAGTAGGATCAGTCAGAAAGTGACTAGTCTTCCACATCCTTAACAGAGAGAGGTTAGATGGGGTCATATAGTGACAGAAAAGGGCTAGAGCAAACACCCAGATTTAGGGAACCACTTTATAAAGAACCTATTCCAGTCACTGTTGGAATTCCTTGCTTTCACCTTTCATTTACCTTTGACAGTGCCCATTTTGCCACTGAGTATCTCATTTTCATTTTCCTAGGTCTGTGATCAAAACCAAATTGCCACCAATTTGAAACCTGGCAAATTTCTCATCTGCAGCAGACACTTGAGATATAAAATATTACTCAGTTTTGATCAATATCCAAGACAGTCTCCTGCAAAGCATCAAAACCTTGGGTCATGAGCTCATTACTCTTTGCAATCATCTTTGCCAACTTTTCAAAATGCAAGTCCCCCTCAGCGATCAAGCCCTGCAAAGTCTTTGATGCAATAAACTTTCCTCCAGTACAGATGGTACAAAAGAGAAGATTTGCTCTTGTAAGCTGCTGCTGCTTTACTTTAAGCATTTTTCCAGGGAGAGGGATGGTAAATATATAAAATGATCCCTAGAGATTCTTGTCAAAGAGTGAGAGGAATGCAAAAAAGTTCAAGGAATTTTCTGCTTTTCAGTTCATCAAAATATTCTGACCATGTCAATAACCCTCAATATCCAGCTAGTTTACAAATACAAATATGGAGGGGGTATCTTAGACATTTAAGTCTCAGGCTGGGAATACCTGGATTCTCTGGAACAATAGATTCCCATTAGACATTTTCTGATAAATTGTAGATAACTGAGTACCATGCGGTTTATGAGGTTGGGTAAAAACTCAATCATGGAGATTCTCTCTCTATTTTGTGAACTTTAAGGAACCCTATGGCACTTTTCATAAGAGTGGGTGTTTGCTCCTGTGTCCTGGATCACTAAGGCCTTTACTGTGCAGTATGCCGAGCACCACCTGGCTACTATTCTCCTGCTTTTTCAGTGGTGCTGAATGTATATAGCTCATGATTACGCTAAAAGGTGCTATATTAATGTAAGACTATTGGGCTAGACCTGTGTACAGAACCCCTTACCCAACACAGAAAGGACTTATGTTCCACTCCCCATATGCCACAAACCCTGTGGAGGGCACTCCATGACTCCTGTTAGCTGAAAATGGGGAGTGCATAGAAGTGCAATGGGACTATAAGCATCCCACCTCCCTCCCTATATACAGCACTAAGGGATAAATAAGATTGTTACTACAGCCATCTGCCACATTAACTTTCAAGGAGAGGCTGTCTGCACTGAGGAATTCCATACTAGAGGGAAATGCCAATTGGAGAGACACACTAGCTGGGAGCTGGGACAGAACCAGGGAAGAGGAAGGATAGTCATGTAATTACTGGACTGTGACTCTCAGGAGTGGGGTGTAATTCTGAGGTCTACTGCAGATTCCCTGGGTGCCCTTGCACAAGTCACTTAAGCTTCCTGTGTCTTAGTTCCCCTCTGTAAAACGGGGATAATAAAAATTCTAACATTTCTCTCAGCTTCTGTCTTGTGTATTTAGACTGCAAGCTTTTCAAGGCAGTATCTGCCTCTTGCTGTGTGTTTGTGCAGTGCCTTGTACAATGGAGTCCTGATCTTGGCAAGGTCTTCTAGATACTCCCATAATACTAGGAATCTAGAGGCAATCTGGAAGCATTGAGCCTTTACACAGAGAGCCATGCACCCCAGTAGAGCACTGAGATCCATGCAGTTCAGAGATTCACAGATTCCAAGGCTAAAAGGGACCACTGTGATCCTCTAGTCTGACCTCCTGTATAAACATAGGCCATAGAACATCCCCAGAATAATTCCCCGAGCCTGGATTTTAGAAAAAATATCCAATCTTGATTTAAAAATTGCCAGTGATGGAGACACCACCATGGCTATTGATAAATTGTTCCAATGACAATCAACTGCACAACTCTGCCAGACACACAGTAGTCTGTCAAGGCGGGACTGGACTGTGTGCAAACTCATCGGTTTATGTGCTACTTAGCATCAATGTGATTAGCAAGAAGAGTATTTAAATGGTTTCAGCTGGATTGAGAGATGCAGCTGGACTGTGCAGGAGAATCATTCAAAACATTTTATTTGAAACAGTTTTCCTTCGGAAAATGCCATTCTGATGAAACTGAAATCTTATGAATCTTAATGAGCTTTCGTCTCAAAACAAAATGGAGAAAAGTTTCAAAAAAATCAAAATGGGATGTTTGGACATTTTCAGAGTGGAAAGTTTGATTTTTTTATTTCTATGGTGTATTGAGGATTGTTCTACAGAAATCTGTGTGGGCTGTGGAATGCCTCCCTGGTTTCTTTTGTTGGGAGGGAGAACCCCTAGATCATAGACGATTTCACAGGAAACTCCACAAGAAGAGTTTTCTGGTCCCTACATTGATATTCCCATTGTGACAGAGTCAGACCACAAGGGTATAGGAGAGTGCTGGAAGGCAGGTATATCAGCCTCAGGATGTGCAGATCCCTGTTCCCTGGATAGCCAAATAAAGGCTACTCCAGGCCAATCAAGAAGCTTCTAGAAAGGAGTAGAAATAGCTAGCCTGATTGGGACACCTGAAGCCAATCAGGGGCTGGCTGAAACTTGTTAAAAACCTCCCAGTTAGTCAGGTGTGGGGAGCCAAGGAGAAAGGAGCTGGAGGAGAGGAAGTTTTGCTGTGACCTGAGGTAAGGAAGAAGTGGGAGAGCTGTGGGGAAGTGGCCCAGGGAAAAGTAGCAACTTCGTCAGTAAAAGGTTGGCTGCCAACAGCTGCTCGTATTGGGGTCCCTGGGCTGGAACCCAGAGAAGAGGGCAGGCCTGGGTTCCCCCCAACCTGCTACTACTGATACACCGCCTGGAAGTGCAGGACCCACAGGGACAAGGCCAGAGCTTTGCCATACCATGTAGACATAAGATCTGACCTATTATTATTAAAAATTATAAATCCTCAGGATATAATGAAAACCCACCAGAAATATATCTGCATTCCATATTTTAGGTCAAACAGATTCCCCAAATCATCATGGTTGTATATGATGTGCTGTTTATGTGCACTCTTTTCTTCGCATCTGTTGTAAAGGTCACGTAGCATCTTCTTACCTTTACTGACCCCTTATTGCCTTGATCATAATTCAGTGATATAGGATTAAAACAGTCTGACATTGCATTTACAGGTACTGGTCCTTTTAAATAGCAAAGTAGACTTTGCTTACTATTCCAAGGTCAGCCTGAGAAATAATGGAGGTGGATGTGATCAGTGAAGGTCTGTAAATATTCTGACACAATACAAAGGGGAAAGCTTTACATGCACGTTGAAATATCCTTGTGAAAGACCATGAAAAGGACAGTAACAGTCAGTGCCTTGGTGGTCTGCTTCTTCTACTTTGATGACTATAAATAAACACTTGTTCCCATAAGTAAAACAGTTTCTTTCCAACTTTCATCGAGACCAGGTTGTGAAAGAAATCACTAGATACAGTGGAGAATTCATAAGGCATCCAAAGTTGCAAGCCAGGGGTGACACAGCTGCTCATTAGTCTGGATTGTATCCTGGTTTGTCACAAAAAGATTAAAAAATTAAAAGAAAGGCATCTGCTGCCAACTCATGTACCACTACTATGAGAGGTTTTGAGGGGGCTTTTGATTATGAATCCAAAGCACAGTCTCCATTGTACCTAGCGAGACAGACCCATTTGCCAACCTCAGTTTAGAATGTGTTAATAACACTGCATAGTGGAATCTTACAACTTCACATACAATGTTGCCACATATATTTTATCAGTATGCCAATCAGCAAATCATGAATTTTCAAATGATACATTTCAAGGCATACTTTGTACAAAGATTATTGCAATAGCATATCAGGTGTGAATACAGGGGCACATTCTGTCACACCTTTGCCTTACTGCAGCTCTTTTCAGTTCTAAGATTTCATAGCTATGTACGTGTCAAAGACTGACACCTAACTGGTTGAAGCAAATTCTGATCTGACTTAATGTGTAAGAATGTGCTGCTGCAGAATTTTCAACACTTTAGCTGATTCACTCCTGTCGGGTTTTGCTTTTAAATAGCTACCGATTTGTACTCTCCTTTGTTTCCTATAATATAAGGAAGTTTGCTATATTAGGTTCAGTGGTGCCAGACGCCTTTTGCAGGTGCTGAAATTATGTGTCAGTGTTAAAGCTAAAATTAAGCTTCTAAATTTACAACCAAAAATGCTGTGCCTTTTTTTCCTCATTAGATTGTGAACTGCAATAAAAGTCTATTGACTATTGCTTTACTTATTGAATTTTTCCTTTGAAAGCATTTAAACATTTACTTATTAGCTGGTTACTGAACTAACAACTTTCCTCAGTTATATACATCCCCAATTCATTTTAAATGTCCTGCAAAGTTCACAAACACTAGCTATTTTGGGCCCTGTTCCAAAGCCATCAAAGTCAAAGAGAGTCTTTCCATTGACTTCTCCAATGGGATTTAGATCAGGCCTACAGTGAGTGAACAAAAACAATTTAGCCTTTCTGGACACCGGCCTTTAACGGAAAGCCAGTCTCCTAATTAAATGCATGATAGGGAAGTAATCAATCCATAACAATATACATTATTAAGTATCTGCAAATTATTTCATTACTTGAAAGCAGGAATTAATTTGATTTATGTATTGAAATCAAATGCTTTTTTCATAACAAAGAAATTTTCTGGTTCTTGAAAGCTTCAAAGTATAGTCACAAATAGTAGTAGTAGTTATAGTTTCTATTGCAATTAAAATGTAATGACTCCAATCAGGGATCAGGGCCCCATTTTATAGGCACTGCACAAACAAACAATACAAAGATATAATATATCTATAAACAAAATGTCCGCATGCTCTGCATTCGCAAAAATTAAAGATGAATCACCATGGTTGCCATCTCCCAAGAATGGAACAGTTCCTGACATATGTACTAAACATACCATGTCTGTTACTTCAAATCCTTCCTTAAGACCCTTATCTTCAAGAACACCTTCCTCTCATCAGCAATATAACTGCCACTCCTGATGTCTGGTCCTTTGTCTTGTCTATCTTAGAGTGTAAGTTCCTCAAGACAGAGAACATCTCTTAATCCATGTCTGTAAATTGTTGTATGCACTTATGGCACTATATAAGTACTTCCTAACAGCAATATTTTATTCAAGAAAAAATTGTGCTTCATGACTGATTATTAGCTCCTAGAAAATGAACCTCAGCAGTGGCATCTGAAGATAAGTCATAGCTAGCAACAGATATTAAGCAGATATATATCCTAACCTTTGGTGTCTAAAATACTGCTCACAGGAAGCGCTGTTACCAAGAGACTTTGCAGAGAAGTCTAAGACTGTCCTCCTTGGGAAAATATGATGCTTCTTTCCCTAAACAACTAACAGCGCTATCTTGTTCTTTTCAAATCCTTCTACCATTACTACATGGACATGACAATGATGTGGCAATCATTGGAGCCAACCCCTTATGACTCATGGTGCTGAATTTTAGGGCTGAGAGATTGAAGGACAGTTTAACAGAGCCCACTGTACAGAAAGTGAGGTCAAATCCCCAAGCATCAAGCTTCTTCCAGCCAAGAATGTCTGGCCACTGGTTCCTAATTCACCCAACTGAGACCTTGATGTCAATTCCTCCAGATGGTCTGGTAACAATACCATCGAAGCCATTTCCATTAGTTTATGGGAACTCACCCAAAGTCTACAGGTGCAGTTGTTAAAAGCCTGGCACAAAGAGCGACAGTCAGAAATGTTTCTTTGTGGTAAAGTCCTGAGTGTGCTCACCATTTATGAACATGGTACCTTTGGTTTCAGACAAGGATCTGAAGACCTGTCATGGAACAAGGACAGCTTAATGGAGCCTTGAAAAAAACAAACCCATCAATGGGGCCAAAAGGTTGGCAAAAGCCTAACACCAGCTATCCTAGAGCTCTGGGTAAAACTTGAAAGAATAAATGCCAATTTCTCTCACAGTGGATGGATGCTGGCAATGACAGACACTACTGAGCTCTTGCATACTACCTGTGGCAGTCAGAAGAAGTTGAGTAGTGACTGGCGCTGTGCTACCCTATATAAGCACAAGGACATAAGAAGGGAGTGGCAGGTGGGTCATCCTGCAGCCTCTGAGATAGAAGGCCCATATGGTGCAGCAGCAGCTGTGTGGCCCTGCCTCCTTTCCTCTAGGATCCTGAAGGGGTTGGTAGGGTGGAGGGCTACAGGGACTATCCTGCCACTTTAATAAGTGTGCATAAAGATATTCCCCAGGCAATAGCTACCTTGGAAATGGCTGGCACGCCCACAGCTGGCTAAGTTTCAGAATGAGCCAAAAAATATAACCAACAAGACTGGCCTTACCATTGTGGAATGGGCCTCTGAAATCACATGAGGGTCTGGGGAGGGTAAATGAGATGATTCTTTAGGATACACTCTTCACTTAATGAACTCATCTTATGTGTGTGTGTCATTGGATTTCCCTCCTTCAGCCTCCTGGTTCACAGGTGGAGCTCGGTGCTTGTTCTTTCAACTGAACAGTGGTGTCATTCCCAGCATGGATAGACATACACATGCTAGCTTTTCTTGAGCTAGCACCTAAAAATAGCATTGTGGCCACAGCAGCCACTTGGGCTCGCCACCCAAGTTCAATCTCACCTGGCCCCCCGAGTCTGTAGTCAGGCAGCTAGCCTGAAACCTCTCCCGGGCCATCAGGGCCACACTGCTATTTTTAGGCACTAGCTTAAGCAGAGCTAGCATGTGCATGTCTACTAATGCTGGGAATTACACCTCTCACCTCCTATGTAGCCATATCTTTAGTGTCAGTTTGCTTTGATCATTTACACCATCTTATTTCAATGCTATTGTGATAAATGAAGAGGTGAGGGTAGCTCCCTTTTATGGACACCCAGCCAGCCAGTTAGCCACAAAATCCCTGGTAGTAGCTGTTCTTTACTTGCTTTACCAGTAAAGGGTTTAAAAAGCCCAGAGATAAAAGGAAGGGAGTGGGCACCTGACCAAAAGAGCTAACGGAAGGCTAAAACTTTTTAAAAATTGGGAAAAATCTTTCCCTTTGTCTGTCTGTTTTTGTTCTCTGGAGAGAGGTGACACAGAGCAGCAATGCTGTAAGAAGCTTTAAACCAGGTATGAAAAATCAAATCATTCCTTGAAACTACTTATCTGAAACCCCAGATATGTAAATAGATCAGCGAATGTCTAGAAAGACGCAGTTAGATTTACCCCTTTTATTTTTTTATGGCTTATGGATTCCTCTGCGCTAACCTCAAGTGCTTTTGTTTTGCTTGTAACCTTTAAGCTGAACCTCAAGAGAGTTATCTTGATGTTTAATTTTTGTAATTTTTTTAAGATTTAACAAAAAGCCTAATTTCCAGATGTATTTTCTTTTTGTTTTTTAATAAAAGTTACCTTTTTAAAGAACAGAATTGGGGTTTTTGTGTCTTAAGAGGTTTGTGCACATATTGTTTAATTAGCTGGTGGCAACAGCTGACTTCCTTTGTTTTCTTTCTCAGCTCTTCCCTGGAGAGGGGTGTATGAAAGGGCTTGAGGGTAACCCAAAGGAAGGAATTCCCAAGTGTGCCTTCCTGAGTTCAAAGGGGTTTTTTGCACTTGGGTGGTGGCAGAACTTACCCATCCAAGGTCAGCGAGAAGGTGTAAGCTTGGGGATTTAATTCAAGCCTTGAGTGGCCAGTATTAATTTTTAGAATCCTTGCAGGTCCCCACCTTCTGCACTCAAAGTGCCAGAGTGGGGAAATCAGCCTTGTCAGCTATCTTCAAAAGGACTAGATGTTGTTTATTTTTGTTATATGAAAGCTGAAACTCTCTTTTCTGGCTGCCAAAGACTGGCTGTATTGACACGCCCCTCCAGTTCATGACTAGGCAGTTCAAGGATTTTTCTCCTATCAGAGAGAAAAGTGGGAAGGAAGAAAGCAAGGGTACCATTACAGGCAATATAATTTGTAACACTGAGATTTCCAACAGTTCCCATTTGGCACAACACAGACAGTGCTTTGGTGATTGAATCATGATGCAGCTCTAATTGCACATGGAGCAAAGTAATGAGGATTGAGAGAAAGCGGGGAGAGGGGGAATACAGTTGTGTAATGTTTGTCCACTTAGAACACTACTCTCTTTCAGCTGATGGCATGTTTGAAAGCAGATAAAATTTTGTCCAACCCTATTCATTGTATGTATTATGGTATAATGGTAGCTGTATCATAATTAAAGTTTCATTACAAAGTTAAAATTTAACAGAAGCATTAAACCTTCATTTGTAAAAGTCTTACTGAAATGCCAAAAAAAACCCAAATTGAATATAAATTCAAAGCACTATTTGAATTTATCATGGCGGTTTGATAAGTGATACAGAAAGAATGAGAGAGAGAATGGAACCTGTCTTTTGGCCATATTGTTGCATGTGCTGATTCCTAGAATATCACACTGATATACAAGAGTAGTCTTTGTCTGTAGAGAATTTTACAACTTTTCATCATAATGGAAAATATACCCACTGAGTTTAGCCTGCTGAGTGTTAATGTGACAACAAACCTGCCATAGTGCAAACAGCCTCACTAGCTTCCAAGGACCTAAAAAACCAAGAGAGGCACTTTCATTAAATACTCCTGTGAGTTTGGGGAAAGTTCCTTGAGCTAGAAGAGAGGAAATTAAGTGCTGAAATATCACCTCTTGTTAATGGGTTTTAAATTCTTGTGCAATTCATTACTAACACTCCTTCCCCCATATTATTATGATAAACCCCGAGCTTACTCAATACTATACCACACTGCCTTTCAGAACAACAAAGCAGGTAAGATTATCATATCTTTAAACCCGATGAACCCCACTCTTCTCCCAAAGCCAGAAATAGACTCCAGATTCCTGATCACTTATAGCCTACTGCTAACAAGTAAATAGTTATGTGATGCACAGGAAAAGCATCTGTCAAGCCTTCCTGCAGGGGCTGGTATACAGCGGGGCTAGCAATTCCTCCAGAAGCTCAACTAGTACAGAACTCAGCATGAGCGGAAGAGAGTCAAACCCTGCTGATGATGTTTGTGCAGGTAATGATATGGTGTATGTGAGCTGCATAGTGAAAACACCTCTTCAAAACAAAACAATGATAATCTGTAAATTCTGATGCAAATCACCAAAAATGACAATACGAACATGGAAAGGCACGCCTAAGTCTTTCCCCTTAATTCTTATTTCATTTCTGGCAAGGTTTTGGGATAGGTGGAGTGTGTTTACCACTAGCCCTTGTTTTTGTGTTTTAATTTTCGCTGTCTAGATGATCTTTGGACAGTGACTAGACTCTTCTGTAGTTGAAAGGGTGTGGCACATTTTGGGTTCATTGCCATATGGTCACATTTTGGCACATCGGTCTAAATAAATAAATTATACTATTACTAGTAATAATCACCTAGCTATTAAGACAAACTACTGTAGTTGCTTCAGAGTTAAACTTCTTGCGAAATTTTACCTATACATTATCATGATAGTGTATACAGATTTAATCAACATACAAAATCTTGGTTTCTAGAATTGTGCCTGCTTTCCCCTAGATTCATCTTTAGACAGATGCTATTGGCCAAGATGTGCTGAGTTGGGTGGTTGGTTTGGTTGTTGTGTCTCGTGCTCTGCCTCTGCACACAGTACATCTTGAGTGAGAAAATAATTTCAAACCTTAGGGTTTGATATTTCTTCCTAGCCTAAATGGAAATTGCACTTGCTGGAAGAAGTCATAAGGCTTGACAGAAATGTGAATTTGCTGTTTATGAATAATATAAAAATGAATGTGTGGATTTAAATAAATGTAAGAAGGTGTCTAATTTGGCGTTAGTAAGCATGAAGTAATGTCCCATTCGATGTGCATGGAAAATCCATTTTTAATAATGTAGTCATTTGAAAACAATAGGGCAATTAATGTTTATTTGACTGTTCTCTGGCCTGTGCATAATGAAGCTGACCCTATGTGCAATTTTCACTTCACTATCTTCCACTTGCAAATGAACATGTTCTTATGTTCATGAGCACAATTCAATTACAAAGAAATAGAAAATGGTCCCTAAAATCAATAGCTTATTACAGTAGTACTATGACGGGTAATTTCAGCTCCCTTTAATGTAGTGAAATATGAGACTATGTGCTGTTAGACTATGTGCTTGGAAATTCCTATGGACTTCAGCCTGCTTCTGCTGAAATCTATGACAATACTCTTGTCCACTGCAAAGGGAGCAGGATAAAGCCCCACGGGACTAATCCACTGAGAGACTGATCATCCTGAATTCTTCTTGCCCCTAAATTTAGTTTAGGATGTTTAGTTTGGATCCTAAGTATGGAGGACATGTATTTAGCATGCAGAGGCTTAAAATATAGAGGCAGATGGTTAGAATGCAGAGGAAGGAGATTAAATCATGTAAAGCTCAAAAAAAAAAAGTGAAGGAGAGCATATAAAAATCAGAGTTAAAAATATTAATCATAAAAACTATAATCATAATGAAAACACTATTGGAGGAAAATGTCCAGTTAGACTTTAAAACTTTATTTTTATTTTACTCAAAATGACAAAGAGAGGAATATGCACAGTCATGTAATCTCATCATTTAATTCGAAACAGATGTACATTTCCAATCACATTTTTTTTCATAACTCAGTTTGCTGATCAATTTTGATGTTTTTACATACCTATTTAGTAGATTTAGTGCCAAAAAGATTCTTTAAGTCTGGGTTTCCTGGGTTTGAAAGTTCCAGTGGAAAATGAAAGGATGCGCCTATGAAAATCGATTTTGATCAGATACAGTAAGTAATATGTGAGACTTCTGGCAAAAAGATGCCTCATTTCATATGAACATTCTTCTTTAAGTCAAGACTGGCAGTCACAGGGCTTTTTTTAAAATAGGTATATTGGGCTTGGAGAAAACTGAATATCTTACTGAAACGGAAAGAGAAATGCAATAAGGGAGCACTGAAAAGAGGAGGTTGCCTAGTGGTCAGAGCAAGCCTGCTGTCACTGAAGTCACTGACAAAACTTTCACTGATTTCAGTGGGTGCAGGAAGAGGCTCCAGGTTTATTCTACCTAGATTCTTTGAATCCAGGATTTTCAATTCTACCGAGTTTAACTTAGCCCTTCATCTTTCTGTGGAAAATACATTTAAAGGCAGTTTGTTGGGGAGGAGTGGGGTCTTCAAGATGTAACTAAAATCCAACTTCCTTTCTTCCCTGCAATGACATTAAAAGATCAGATGGTACTTTTATAAAAAGTAAAAAAGGAAGGAAACAAAAGGCCAACATGTTTCCTCTCCAACTAGCATATTGTGAACCAAAAACCCCAAAGGGTACATTTTATTACTCATAGTTTGTCAAAAAAAATTGAAAAATTGGGGAAAAAATGAAAATACCTAATTGGTTGTGTGAAAATGAATGTTCTAAACAGGCCATTTTGCAACCATAATGTCAGCCAGCTGTAATCATAGTGAGATGCCATGCATTCCATAGTAAACTGGACCTAAACTCTACAGCAGCCTTTGGATTGCATGGAGCAGACTAGAAATTCTGTGGTACTGTTATTTAATTTTAAAATGCAGCTTTATAATAAATTAAAAATGAAAATGAGAGGTAGGACTCTGAAGAGTCACTGTGTTGTTTGCATATTAAATTCAATTTATTTTACCTTGTCCAAAATCATTGGCATTCATTGTGCTAAAGATTTTGTAGGGACAGTACATAGTTGCATTCTAAAAGTTGTAAGGAAGAAAATGGTGGGATTGGCATTTGTACACAGGACTGGCATCTGAAGAGGAAGGTTGGGATTGTGAGAAATGCATTAGTGAAATGTTTCTACTAAAATGATCAACAGTGAAATAGTTAATATTGATTAATACAGTGTCATCATTAGGTTTCAGGGTGAAGAACCATTTTCGATTAATAGGGTGGTTCACACATTCGGGCTATTGTTTTAGGCCTTCTATGGGCTCAGACAAATATCAGTGCATCAGTTTATCCTTGGTTCATGTTTGCAAGGTTATCTCTGCAACCATATGGGCTGGAAAGATCTTTTTTTAAAAAATTTAAAAGGAAGCTGAGATTCTGGAACACAGTTCTGCAGCAAGGGATGGATTTTGACAGAATATACGAGGCTGTTTTGGTCGCTAACAAGATGTTAATTAAATGGCAGACACACAGGAAAAAGACAATGTCCTTGCAAAGGAGGATTTTTCCTACTGAGAATAAAATTCACCCCTACTATGAACAAAGCCTGAGTAAATGGGTTTCTGTGGAGAACTACACTGCAGTTGCTGGGAAGTGAAAACAACCCTAAGTCTGAATGTAAGAAAAGACAGTGGGATGAAACTAAAATCTGCTCAAAGTGGCAGCCCGCAGGGAGTAAAGTCAAAACTGTTCCTTGACTGCAGTGGAGTCAGCATAATTTCAATAGGGTTTTTTTTTCTAAAAAAAGGATATTTGAAGATTTAAAGAGAAAAGGTCTTTCCTTGTTATAAAAAAAATGTATTTCATCTACAAAAAGTCAAATTTGCAATTCCACTTACTTCATTGTCTTTGTATAATTATAACAGGAGTGTATTTGACCTATTTAAGGTACAAGTCCATTTATATATTTATGAAACAATGACAAAACCCTTCTCTGGTGCTCTCAGATAATATCAGGATATAGTCTGCTGAGAGTATTTTATAAGGTCGGATCCTGATGTCCTTTCTCAGGCAAACCTGCCACTGGCTTCAGTACGAGTTTTGCCTCTAGCATGGTGGCAGATTTAGCTTTATCTGAGGAAGCACAGTACATATGCATCAGGCAATGATATACTTTAGTTGTCTTTAGCAGGAGACTGAAAATGTTTTACAAACTGATTATGTTGATATTATTTATGCATTCATTTTTAAAGGTCACTTCACTAAACTAAAGACTTTCTATCAAACTGTTGTTGCCAGTACTTGGCTCATCATTGTTGAACTTGTAACAACTTGTTTTCCTCCTGGGAGGCAAAAACCTCATTCATAAACATTAATACATACAAGCCTGACAGCCAGTGCTGTTAGTACTTCAATGCTTATTAACAGTTATATACTACAATTCAAGGCAGGCCTTTTTCTCTTGTCCGATCATCTAAAAATACAGCTTTACCAAAGATGCACGAATTTGCCCGAGGGCTAACATTTCTACTTTATGGATGAAGAATGCTTATTCCATTGACTGTTCCCATTCAGTTCAAGGTTTATAACCTGGTTCATTAATCTTGTAGTAAAGTTTGTGAAGTAGTTCATTTTACTTAAATACGAACAGGAAGGTGAGGAATCTTGGGATTTTTCCCTATTAACTGTAAATATGTCTCACTGCTATATGTTGTGATGGCGAAAACAATTGCTTTGTACACATTCAGTTTTGTCTTGAGGGAGATATTTTTGAGTTGCCAGATGTTTCTGAGTCTTCCAGATGCAGTGTTTGCCTTCCAGTTCTTCTTTCCTCGGAACTAGTACCATCTTGGCTGTCTTTAATTTTGATTTCTGTTTGTGTAATCCCCATTCACATGACTTTACATTTCTTTGCATTGTATCTCAAACCTATAGATAGCAACTTACCAAGAAAGATACGCAAAAGCTGGATACATTTTATCACACATGTCTGAGAAAAATATTGGGAATAACATATGGAGATAGGAAAGTGAATGAAGTAGTCAGAAAAATTACTGGACAAGACATCCTGGACAAATAATCTACAAAAGACATCAGTGGCTGAGACGTGCTGAGAATGGAAAAAAGAACACTTACCCAATACCACCCTTGAATGTACCCAATACTGCCCTTGAATGGAAGCCAGAAAATACAAGAAGAAAGAGAGGAAGACCATGTATAACATGGAAACTAACAGTTCTGAACAAAATCAAGCACCTCAACATGAAACAGAAAGATTTGGAGAGAAGGGTAGTTGACAGGCAAGGATGGCAAATGTGGATAGCCCAATGTGCAGTAAAGCATGGGATGGACTAAGGTATATGGTAAGGTCTAACTGTAAATATATTTGAATGTGAAGTAACTCAGTGTGTCTACAAACTTGTCTTCCTTCTCCAGACCTCTGGTATCAAATCAGACGTTATTTATGATGCAATTGGTCTGAAGTCCAATCCTTTGTGGCTACTTTACATAAATAATTATGACTTAAGTTTACAAAGCATTATTCATTGAGAAGGATGACAAAGCATTTACAAATTGATTTACAAAGCACTGCATAGGCCAACTCTAACCTTGGTCTTTATGCTAAACTTACACTGTTAGCAATGGAAGTTCTGCATGAAAAGCAATGGGAGAATATGGTGACCTGTGCATGAGTGTATATATTACTTCTCCTACCACTGAAACTCAGCTACCACTTGTAGGAATGATTGCAAACTAAGCGCACAGAAATACTTCGCGACTATTTAAGAGAGGATATGCAGATTATCTTGTATAACAGAAACTACAAGGAAAACATTTGGAAGATATGGACTGCCCACACTGGAATTTTCCAGGATACTGAGGGTAACACGTCCCTAAAGCTTAAAAAAACAAATAAAAAAATCCTATGGGATTTTCAATTACCACATGGGCTCAAGAGCTTGATTTTAGGGCTCACTCAATAAACAGCACCAGTTGCACAGGGCTCCCTAGGACATTAATTTGGTACTGCCTAGGAGAGAAAACTGCTACCCACCTAATCACCAACACTACTTCCTGCAAAAACTAGGTGATTTTTGGAGGTCTTCTATCTACTTATTAACCAAGTTTGGCCCTGCTTAGCATACGAGATCTGGAGAGATCACATTCCAAGATAGAATAACTGCTGCCTATTAAATAACCAAACACAACAACAGTGGAATAGCAAGAGTGTTACAGGTCATGTCCAAGGTGCTTTCATGGAACTAATCAGAGAGGCCTACGTTCCCCAGCTAATGCTGCTTACTTTATCTAGCCAGAGCCATCAGTCCCTTGCATCAGAGGTATAGAAAATCCAAATTTTTTGGAGAGCACATAATCTATGGCCTAATGACAGCCTGTATGGAAAAGTAAACATCCTGGTGGCATTTTCTGTTTCTTTTTCCATTATTAATCTCGTAGTATAGCACAAGTGTCATCAATGCTTTAATGTAGTTTCTCTACACACAAAAGTTGTACTGCTTGAACTGTTACAGGAAGCCCAACACTCTCCACACCAGTTTGCATGCAATTATAGTGGGATAAATGTGCTTATACTAATATAGCCATTCTTATACAGGCATTCCTGGTACAATAGCATCACTGTGTCCACATTAGGGCTTGTACAGGCATAACTATATCAGTAAAAATATAAATCACTTCCCTAACTGGAATAGTTACAGATTACAAAGTGTGTATATCAGATCTTACTTTTAAACTTGACATAGATTCTCAGACTAGGAGTAGTAGTAAAAAAAAATTTCTTCACTTAAGTTTGGCCTATTTTTACCCACTCCTAGGTAGATAGCATATAAAATCCCTCCTTGTAAAAAGTTTTGCTTCATTTTAATAGTGAACATTTGCATTCTACTAGTCAATAATGTGTGCACAAAGGCATACATTTGAACAGCACTTATCCACATTAGGGCAGCACTAACTGTTAATGCACAGCAGTACTTTTCAACACTATATTGCGAGGCAGTCATAAAACTATAATGGAACACAATGTTCATCGCAGGTGGTTATTATGTATGTTGCCGATGCTTAACAGCTGTGCAAAACTGCTACATCAAATGGGCAACAAAAGAATCACCAGAATGGACCTACTCAGTTATCAAGTCTAAAAATCCTACAGATATTTGGAAACGTATCTGGGGGGATGAGAGGGTTTGCTGTTGTTACACTTTTTTAGTGCTGTGAACAATGTTTTTGAAAAATAAATTAAATCTAAGAAACATATTAAGATTTTATTTAAGCCCACAAAATTCCAGACTTCAACTTTATCTTGGAATTTCCTCATTCTTCATTGTCAATTCTTTAACAGAGGTTTTTAAATTGTATTTTCATATGTAACAAACAAAACAAAACAGTACAGGCTAAGCTATCCAGACCTAGAACCATATAATCAATGATATTCAACAGCCACCCCATCACACAAACTAGCAATTTCAGTGTCTCATTCAGGCAGTCCCTCTTCCCCGCATGTTTCTAGGCTCTTACCTAACCCGGTCACTTCATCCTATATGTCATCTCTAAAATTTGTTCTTTACTTTCCAACTCTATCATTAAAATACATGCCCTTGGCCTTTGTCACCTCTAATCTACTGAAACTTTGTCTTCACATCTCATCTTGCCCTAATCCACATCATACAAAATGCTGCTTTTAAATTATCTTCATCTCCTGCTGTTCTGACTTTGTCACTGCTGTTAGAGGGCTTTCCCTCCCACTTCCCTGGTTCTTGTCACACAAACAGCAAGCAGCAAAAGACCAGAAGTCTAAAGTGCAGACAATGTGATGTTTATTGGGGCTAATTTCCAGCAAGTATTATTCCAATTTTTCACCTCCCAATTCTTGTTTGCCCCCAATTTATATAGTAATATTCTCAGCTATACCTTAACCAAACATTTTATTGAAATTTAACTAACCAATCCTAATATATTGTAACAATTATCTAACCAATTATATCCCACTACCCTAATTAACTTACACCTCATAAAATTAATTATACAGCAGACAGAAACAACTAGAGAACCAGATAAACAAAAGCAAAATGGGGACCATAAAGATAAAACAATACAGAAATGCGGGTTTCACAACCACAACCATTGATAAGTGATTTCTTGCCAGACAAGATGCTATTCAGTTTTCCTTAACCATCTGAAGTTCTCTTTCTTTATCTGGTGGTGAAGGGCACTATCAGGACAGGATCATCTTCCTAACAGCCCAATACTTGTCTTATTTCAGTGTGATTGGTTTGGAATGTGAGGGGGTGACTGTACCCTTCCCAGCTTATGGCTTCCCCTGATGCTTAGTCAAAAGCCTTAGCTTGGCCTAAGACCAAGGCCTCAGACTATCCTAGTGAGACAAGGCTCATACACAGGCAGACTGAGATTTTGATTCTTTGTTTTTATACCCCTGTAACTAGCTAAGTGATAAAAATACACCTAAGTTCTTAAAATATAAGCCTTTACAGGCAGGCCTGAATATCTATATTCTAACAATTGCACCTCTGAATCCTTTCACTGAGGTCCTCACTGTAGGTATTTACATTTCCCATCCTCACCTTTAAGGCTCTGCTAGATCTTCCCTGCCTAATTTCTGTTTAGATGGAATCCTCCTCCTTGTGTTGCTTATACTCTTGTCTAATGCCCCCTTCTGAATGCCCTTTTGTATTCATTCCCCAATGCATTTTCATGCCTCCTTTCATCCAACAGATCCTTTATGCACCAGCTTCCTTCTCATCATTCAAATCACTGCACGCACACTTTTTGTGTTAGGCCATCAGTTCTAGTTTGCTGGATACTGTTAGTGTCTTTCTTTCTTAGTTGCAGCTACTATGAGGGCAGGTAAAAGCACTCAAGGTGCATTTCTACACCTGAGGAACGTTATTTCTCTTTTGGCACCTGCTGGCTAAATCTGTATTAATGGCCTTTCTAATACTTAAAACACAATTTTATAGAACTAAAAGGCTTTTTACCAAGTACTGTGCTTATACTATTTTACATTTATCTAAAAACTCTTCGCCCAAGGCACTTTACAAGCTACACATATACACTACCACAAATGCACTCTATTTTATTGAGGTAGAGAAGTATTGAGGAGGGAAAAGAATGCGCTTGGAGTGGACTTATGGAATTATGGGAACGCTGATGTGTTTGACTGTACACAGCGCATAGCACAACGGGGCCCTGGTTGACAAATAAACACAAATAAATAACGTTCACTAGACAAAAACAACACCTGAGCATAATAATCTCTCCGGAAAATGAAGAAATGAGTAAATACTGGTGAACTTAAGTGAGGTTCCAGACACAAGTTAGTTCAAGCCTAATATTTAGACACATAAACCATCCCCTCTGTACTTTGTTTGCTGCACTGGGTATGAACATTTCTGCTATATATACTGGCTCTGGACTTTCCTTCTCTTTTGCTCGCACCTCTGCTGGTCTAGAGGAAAGCTTATTACATTTCTTTTTTTAAAGATGCACTTTTTTCTCATGGTATTGTTTATGCACATTGGTTTAATAGAGCATCTGCACTGGTAAATCAAGATAAACTTCACACAACAGCAGTCAAACCTCCAGTTCAGTTATAAATCTAGCACACCAGACAATTCTAAAAAGCTGCCACAAGGTGGAGATAGCAGTCTGTAATGTGAAATAGAAACTGTATTTTCAGTTAGAGAAATAAACACATACCAGAGGCTACAGGAACTTACTAATGAAGAGTTTAAAACTGCATAGAACTAGGACATTATCATATCTACCATCAAGCTTTTGACTAAACAAACTCAGTTGTAGCAGCAGTAAATTCTAAGCAATAAGTTGAATATTTATGGAAAAAATTGTTTAAAATTATGGCCTTGATCCCATGTGGGTAGATCTCCCAGTCAATGGAGCTGAATACATTTCAGTTTGCAGGATTAGGGCCTACAGGGAAACGGACACTGAATATCAATAAGAACAGACTTAAAAAAAATTATTAAAAGATAATGTTAACATTATGTAATACATAGGTTAAGAAGAGAATGTCTGAACATCTGGGTATAATGCTTAAGTTATAAAAAAAAAGTGTGATTTGAAAATCATAAAATACCTATAGTACATAACCTTAATCTGGGATATTGTGGCTTAATAAATTCAATGGTTCAGTTAAAATATTAGCATCCAAACATTCAGGTACATCACTCATAAAAGGTCATACTAAGAGTAGCCTGAAGTACTTTTACAAAATGGCCCCTTAATTCCAAGTACAATGGAAGTCAGTATCATCTGTAACTATACTTTTCCACTATAAAGCAGCACTACTAAATGCACAGGACAGGAACAACTCCTAAATTTCTAATGCCAGTTCTCCCTGTAACTCACCATCTGGGGTTGATAAAATAAGGCTGGAGATTTTCAAAAGCACCTGTGGGATTTAGGCACACAAGTCCCTGGAAGTCTCGAAATACTTGACACACACAAGGTAGGTGAGGTAACATCTTTTACTGGACTAACTTCTGTTGGTGAAAGAGAGAAGCTTTTGTGCTTACACAGAGCTCTTCTTCAGGACTGGAAAAGTACTCAGTGTCACAGGTAAATACAAGGTGGTACAGAATGTTTAGTAGTAGTTAACACACGTACCATTCAAGGTAAAGTGGCTCTTTAACATCCCTGCAAAATAGGGACTGAAAAAAGAAGAGCTAGTGGGTTAAATAGGACTGAAAAAAGAAGAGCTAGTGGGTTAAAGATTCTTACAATAAACCATAAATCTTGTGTTTTCTTAAGACCATGATTTTTAGAATCTAGCAAAGTTGCCAATTTAAGCTCCCAGGCTCATCTTCTAAAGGTGTTGAGCAGGTTTCCTTTGGGGAAGAGGACTGGGAAGTCAGATACAGCATGATTGTTTTGAGAAGTGTACACCCAAAAGTAACATGGTGGTTTTGTCTTTTATTTTTCTGAGTCCATTCAAGAATGTGAGAATTGTCTGGTTTCACCTACATAATTGTTGGGCATTTAGTGCACTGGACAAGACACACATGTAGTGATATCCATGTGTCTTATACATGCCTATCAAAAGCCTGTATTTTTCATCAACAGAAGCTGGTGAAAAAGATCATTTTATCCACCATCTCTCAAACATTTTGGAACCAACAGGACTACAATGCTCTAAATGCTCTAGGCATTTTTGAAAATCTTCCCCTTAACATTCAGTTTCTTCATTTGTAAACTAGAGGGGCTTTCTTTTGCCAGCAACATATTTTGAAAATGAGCATTTTGTGTGATGTTTTGGGTGTATAAGACATTAGATAATTCTTACTGTATTCATGGTGAGCCTTCTGTTTTAAGTGAGCTAGTCTACAAACAAAATGAATACAGCTACTCAGCACACCATTAGACACTTATTGTTACAAGCATGTGATACAAATCCAAGTCACTCCAGAAAGAACCTAGATCAGCAAACACAACAGCAGAAGCTAGAAAGTAGAAGCAAAGTATATTGCAGGGGTAGACAACCTATGGCATGTGTTTCAAAGGTGGCATGCAAGCTGATTTTCAGTAGCACTCACATGGCCCAGGTCCTGGCCACTGGTCTGGGGGCTCTGCATTTTAATTTAATTTTAAATGAAGCTTCTTAAACATATTAAAAATCTTATTTATTTTACACACAATAGTTTAGTTATATATTATAGACTTATAGAGAGCTTCTAAAAACATTAAAATGTATTACTGGCATACGGAACCTTAAATTACACTGAGTAAATGAAGACTTGGCACACCACCTCTGAAAGGTTGCCAACCCCTGGTGTATTGATTCTTTGATCCTGAACATGTTTTGTCCCTGCCTGCAGAGAAGTGAACCAATAGCCAACATTCTTAGGCAGTTTTAATGTACAGACAGCATCAATGAGAAAAAAAGTGTGCGAAAGTGCCACTCTGGGCAGGAAAAGTCATCCTAAACTCCATGACAAGCAAGACAGAAAAAATAGCAGCAGTCATGAAACTAAAATCTGGTTCTTGGAATGGTGTGAGCTATCAACTTCTTCAACAGTTTAGTTAGTGAACAAATGATCATGAGCTCCAAGTTCAGTGAAGGGAGGGAAAGTGAGCAAGAAAGGAGATAGACATATTTAGAAAGGAACTCAGGACATCAAAAGTGAGCAGCTAAATACAAGTAATACACCAAGAATTTTGTGGATATCATGCCAGTTTACAGGAGGAAAGATTGTAATTTGCTAGTTGTCAGAAAAAATTTCATTACCTGTTTTCTGTATGGGCTCATCTGTTTAACAGGCTGTTTGGAAGCAGAGGCCAGAGAGGCATACTGCATTTTGAGCAGGTGTATTGGGGACTGCAATTAAGAAGCAACTGGAATCCAACATACTAATTAATAGACAACAGGTGATTGCTTGTCCCTGTTTAGATTCCAGTAAAAGGGCAGCTCTTTACTAAGCTCCAGCTATTATACACAATATAATAGCTTCCAAAGGAGCACAGGGCTGGACTAGTTAAGCAGATGAAATTGCTTGCATAAAGGTTATTTAAAACAGATAGTTAAATCAATAAACTTCAATCAATAAATCTTTCATATCAAATTAGCCTGAGTCAATTAAGAACAAGTTTAAGCTAAACCATGATAAGCTATTCTTAAACCAATAGTGTCTGTGCTAGGTTTTGCACTGGTTTAAGCCAGTTTAAAAGCCAATTTATCTTAAACTGGTGCAATACATATTTAGATAATGCTTAAGGCTGCACATGTTCCACACTGTTATGTTCCCTATTTTGCATAAGATCTAGAATGTACCAGGAAGTGGATTCTAGCCCATGAAATATTATGCCAAAATAAATTTGTTAGTCTCTAAGGTGCCACAAGTACTCCTTGTTCTTTTTGCAGGTACAGACTAACACGGCTACCACTCTGAAGCATGTATAGTAGGTTCGTATTTGGGGGTGAAGACATATGCACCTTCTTTGATATACTCCGGAAATAAGGACAAACTGCTGGGATATGAGAATTAGTGGAGCACTGAGCCACATGCTATGGAAATGTCCCTCTTGAATCATTTGGGCAAGGGGTTGCCATCAGCTATAGAACTAAATTCTGAGGAGCTATTACTACAGCCCAACACTAATTGAAATATGTTACTCTTACTGAAGGGAGATAAGTTTCCTCTCAGGTATGTTGAGAAATGGAAATTTACAGAGTCAGGATGAAGTTTGTAACTGTGTGTGTCAAAATGCAGTACTGTCAAATAACTTGAGTTGGAGGAAAATACAAGAAACAAGGATATAGGGATATTGGTGTATGGAGGCAATATTTTTCCCTTTGAGTAAATGTGGAAAAAAGTCAGCTGTATTTAGCCGTATTCTCAATTTATGATAATCAATCTCTCATAATGTAGGGTGAAGCCTCCTGAGTCCTGGATAGGCCACCTCTCAGGAAAGTCCTAGGTACTGAAGGAGAGTATGTTGGTACAGTAATTCAAAAGATGGCACTCTATCTTTTGATTCACTATTCTGCCAACACACCAGAAACAGCTTCTTCATTAGAAAGCTTTATGATGAAAAAGGCCCTCTGCAACTATTAGCTTAGTCCTTGTTCTGGCCAAGTTACAGTTTACCAATTTTCTCCACTTGCAATTAGATATTTTTAATTGCCTGTTTCAAACTGTAGCATGCTGAACATGGTTAGAAGCAGGCATGTCCTATGTATTCAAGTGGAGGATGTATTTTAGTCCTGGGGAAACATACAAGTTTGTGTAACATATTTTTGACTTTTTCTAAATAAAGCATAGGTATTGATAAGTGGCACAGTGCTTCTTAGTAGGTCCAAATTTAAATCTTAACAGTGTTACCAATTCCAATTTACACAAATAAAATCCACCCATTTTGTCTGACTGGCTACCTCAACCCTGATACAGTGCCAGGCAAGTTCAGGTGGTACATGTGATATGCCTGGCTCAAACCTGTGAGACAAACAGGAAGTTCATGAACACATGGGTCACTGACACTTAAAAAGAACTCAACTTTACAAACTCTTAAATTTTATTAGGAAAATGTAAGTTAAAAAGTTTAAAAGGCTGTTATGAAAATTTAGAATGAGACTCCAAGACAAAACTTTATATAAACAGAAAAGTATTAAACAGCATCCAAATTAAAATTTAAACATTCATTTTAAAATTGGTAGCCCAAGAAAAATCCCTTGTTTTACTATAATACATAGTGCTCATTCTGCAGAAAATTTACCATCCTTCCAGAAAAGATTAAGAAACATTGTTACATTATTGGGAAACAGTGAACTGAGTTATCATTTATACATTCTCACTTTACTGGAAAGTATAATTAACAAATTCCATAACTTATAGCAAATCAGTACTGACTTTTTTCCTGAAGTCATGCAATCACTAGAGCACAAAACAGCAAGAAACCACTTGTATTTACACTGATTAGTTTAAGATTAACATCTTAAAATGCTGTGTACATTGCCATCATTTAAAGTGCAAACAATGTATGCTGAATTCTCCTCTCAGAAGGCATAACTGGTATGAAGGGAAGCTGAAATACTGCCATGAGTGGTTATACAACTAACCAGGAAGCTGACAGTTTATCTGTAGCCCTAATTATGTTTTAGTGTAATACTTTCCATTGCTTACTACCAGCCAAACATGTATTCCATAGCTTTAGATACGATACTTTCATCTTTCCTTGGGGTTTGTCTGTCAGAAACCACCTAGAAGAAATAAAAACACTTAGTCAACCAGCATGCATTCATTCTACTTACACACCCCATCTCTTAGAATTACTGTGATTGTAAAAATGGGCATCTAAGGGCATCTCAATACAAATTCAACTTCTTGGAATGGACAGATGAGGTAAGAAGCTGGCTTTCTAAAAAAAAGTCACTCGAAGCTTTCTGACAGATGGATAGGCTATGTAGGCAAGTCTGAAAAAACTGCCTTGACAAGTGGGAAAGGTGCATAGAGGTGGAGATGAAAAATGAGTTAAGTCTAGAACAGTGTGCTGATGTGCCCATTACTCAGCACAGAAAGTACAAATATGCATTCAGCATGTCTGTTTTGGCTTAGTTGTTTCTTTTGCAGTTTACTTTGAGAAAGTCTAGAATACAAATTCTTTTTTTGGAAAACTGCTTAAGTATTTTGTAACTTTTCTCACTCTACCCTCTCAAAATACCTGATAGTCACTAGTGGAAGCTTTATATGCTGTTGCAAGAGGTCTCATTGTAGAAATCCTTGGAGTACTTGCAGGCTGCATCGGGGTGCCTAAGGTTTTTGTCGGTGGTGTGAAGACTGAAGACATGGAGGATGCAGAGCCTCTGTCAAAACTTTCCATCACACTCTTGGAAGAGAGGGAAATAGGCTATTTAAATTTTAATAAATTGGAAGCAAATACAAGGTGTATATCAGTTTAATTACAGTTACTGCAGTAACTGGATTTGGATTTGACAAAAAGTAATATCCCAGTAGCTCAAGTTGGATCAGGACTCTAATAAAGTTGCCATTATGTATTCAATGAAGAATATGCAAGATATTTACAGACAGTGTACCAGACATTGAAGTACCAGTATATGTTCTATGATGAACATTAATGCACAGAGCTCTGGTAAGAAAAATGCTTATTTAAAAGAAATGTAGGGTGCTAATATAAGCTAGTGGTGAACAAATGATTTACTAGCCTTTAAGACAATGTCACCGCCAAATCTGTAAACAGTACAAACAACACAATTTCAGTGATTTATAGTGGTCCAACCTTGGGTTTTAAATACCTAAATGTTTTGGATTCAGACCTGGGTAGGGTCAACTTAACCCTTCATCCTTCCATGAGTCTACTGCCAAACAATCCCGGGTTATCTGCAGAGTTAGTGATCCGATGGCTTTTTCCAGAACAGAGGTTTGTATTTTGTCTTTCCAAAGATTTTTTTTTCCTTCTTTTATTTTTTGATTCTGCAACACAAGACAAGCTTCTTCGCAGCCAGCCCATTAGTGCTGGGGCAAGAATAGGTCACAATCCCGTTTAGAGAATTTCTGAGCCGAATCATTTGTTTGCTTACTCCTATTCAATTGCATTTCCCCAGTCATATATTATTCTTGTTTGTCTCTCATCTCCTTTAATCTGGTACAGTACAGACCCGTTTACGCGCAGCTGTCGAGAGTCAAGCCATCATGACCGTGGGTTAAGAGGTCCATGCTGAAATATCTTAAGATAGCTATATACACACACAATTATCTACGATTACATACGTATTCACAGCATCCCAAATACTGCAGGTCTATCTGTTAATGGTGCTTCGCAAAAATATAAAGTCAAATGTGTAATCTAATAAAAACACTAGATATGCATGAAATCACCAAAACTTTGAAAAAGTACCAGTTTAAGCTAAAATGTGTAAAACACATGTTGTGAAAGGTTTCCCATTAGAATCAAATCAACGAGAATCAAACAATTTTGAAATTTATTAGCACAGACTATATATTACATCTCTCTAGCGTGACAATGACTAAGCATGCATGATACGTCTTTACCAATATCAGCGATCAAAAGGAAGAGGAAATGCCAGTAGGCCTACAACACGTTTCCACTCCGCACTCCCCGCAGATTTCTATGTCAGTGAGTTAATGAGCAAATCCGTAGCACTACATATCAAGTTCCTGTACCATGTGTTAATGAGTCTTGCATCTTAAATAGGTAGTACTGGGAGGCATGACGCTACCGTGTATTAAGCAGATTCACTAGTAAATGGGTCTGTACTATATGTAGCTTAACCTCTTCCCTTTAGAAGGTTTACAGCCACATTTGAACCCCATTACAACTGACAGCACAGTCAGTTCAAGAAAGCATATAGAGGAGACTGCCAAGATGACCAGAGTGCTGCAGAAATTGGTGTTTTAGACAAACAGGTAGGTGTGCTTTTCTCTTTGTCTCCTCTACACTATTACCCAGAGTTCTCTATACTGATTTGGATGGGGATCTATATACTTGCCAAAGTATGTAAGCTAGCCAAAGACTCAAAAAGTAATAGCAAAAAAAAAAATTAAGTACATCAGAATCAGGAAGCCTGATAACAACCAGTGGGGCCACTGGACAATTGAGATGCTAAAGGAGCACTCAAGGACGATAAGGCCATTGCAGAGAAACTAAATGAATTCTCTGCATTGGTCTTCGCAGCTGAGGATATGAGGGAGATTCCCAAACTTGAGCTGTTCTCTTTAGGTGACAATTCTGAGGAACTGCCCCAAGTTGAGGTGTCATTAGAGGAGGTTTGGGAACAAACTGAAAAACTAAACAGTAGTAAGTCACCAGGACTAGACGGTATTTATCCAAAAGTTCTAACGGAACTCAAATGTGAAATTGCAGAATTACTAACTTTAGTAGTTAGTAACCAGTAAAGTGTTAATCCTAGTGAATCAAATTCCAACTCAGGTAAATGCATTCTACCCAGCTACATTGCCCCTACAGTTTTAGATGAATTAACATAAGCCCTTCACAGCCTTAAGTGTGGTACACTATAATTGTGCACTGCTGTACACCATTATAGTTTCCATGTTAAGTCCTCAGATAACAAAGGACTCTATTACTGCAAACAACTGATGTATGCTACCCGATTTAACATATGAACCCTTCCCCACCATCATGCACATGCTTCTTGAAGAGGTAAAGCAAGGAAGAGACCAAAACAAAGATGCTTTATAATTTAATTTGTTATTCCATACAGAATGGATGGCTAACTTACTTTATCTATACAAGGCTTGACTCCGATCATGATAGATTCACCAAAAATCCTTCCGTCTTTGCTTAAGGCTTTCCGGGCTTGCAGTTTGGACTGATACCGAATATGCATCCAGTTTCCTGTATTGGACATCTGTCTCGGTTTTGGTTGGAAATAGTGAAATTTAGTATTTGAAGAATGAACAAATTAGCATAGGTTTTTAGGAGATAGTCAACATAAGACTTACCACATGCTTTAATATGTTTCCATACTGTGCAAACTGTAGTAGAATATATGAAGCAGATGCTTGAGGAAACCTGAACGCAACAAACAAGATAGTCTCTCATTTAACACACTAAATATTCTATAATGTTTTGCTGAAATATATCTCCTTGGCAGAGTTCCCAAAAGTGCAAGATCAGCTGAACTGTTCATTAAGCACAGCTTCTGAAATAGTATTTAAGATAACAGAATGTTCTACGTCTTATTGGCTCACCATCATCTACACTCTTGCATGAAGAGAATGATGTGCAGATCTCCTAAGGAAACCACTTTATTATTTAGCAGATGTATTCACTTGCTGTCTCCTGGCTTTGAGAATCGAGTCCTGTGATTGCTAGTACCCCAACACAATGTCCTATTGCTGCTTCTTTCTGGCCTTGCACTCCCCACTCTCACCCACTTCATAAGAAGCAAAGTTACATTTAAATGTACTGTAGTCCAGAAAATTAAAGTAATTAAAACTCTCACATTTTTTCAGTGGTGTATAGATTGTACAGTTACATATACTGGTACTCAAACACAATAGCCAAGTATAAGGATTTCGCCGTTAGATTTCTCAGAAAAATGCTGCAGATCACTCACCCAAATACAGTTACCCAGGTGTCATCGAGATGATCTTCTGAGGTTAAAGAATCCCCTTGAGTGTAGAAAGGATCCAGCTGAGCAGGAGACAGTGTAGTCTTTCTGGGCTGTCCAATACTTGCAGGACTAAATACTCCTGTGGCTGTTAAATTGAAATAGGATTGGTTTCAATGAATTGATACTGTAACTAAGCTAGTCAGAGTAGTGTAGAAAGCTAGGCACTGAAGAGTATAAATTTGATATGAAGATTATTTTAGTAGGAAAAATTAGGTGATTAATTTTCATAAACACAGTAGAACGACAAACTCATACTTCAGTCTAGTGAAATTTGAAAACGTTACTAGGCTCTGTGACTGAGCTACTTACTACACCTTTTGTCTGCTGCTGTGAGAAATGGGGCCAAATTCTGATCCTGCATCTACTGTGAAGAAGCTATTGTGGGAACAAAGAACCCAGCAGAAAGCTTTACAAAAGCCGCTGGGTTCATACAAGGAAATGAGGAGGCTTTAGAATGGTGGCACCATCTGTCATCCTCCATACTATTTCTTAAGAGCAACCACTGTGATCAATATAGCATGGAGGAGTTCTGCTGCAAGGAGCAAATAAATAGCTGCCGTTCCTTGTTCTAGCTGCAGTATCCTAACAAACAAGACAGTACTTTCCTGCTCACGTTTATTGCCTGCAAGTGGAAAGAATGCTACTTATTTGCAAGGCAATTTACAAAAAATTGAAAGTTGAGAAAGAGTTGGCCCTCTCCCATGCTAACTGAAGTATAGCAAGCAGTTTGACAGGATCTCTACCTGTTCCAGGGGTTGCTGGCATAGCTCCAACCAATGGACTCTGCGTTACAGAAAAGCTGGGCTGCATTAAAATACAGAAAAGTAAATCATAGTTGCAGGTACATTCTTTTCATAGGCAGGAAAGACCAGTTTTCAGCCCAATTGTTAAAAATCAGGAGAAAAGGTTACATGTTTGCCCCAATATCAATTTAAACCAAACATTCTTCTGCTTGCAGTTAGTGGAACAATTGTGCAAACCCAAGAAGTGGATCCTAACACGCAATGAGGTTATCAAACATACTGCTTCTGCATTTGTTTAAATTCATATAACCTAGTAATTCCTTGTATATCCAAATAACCCTCAACTGGTAGATAATGAAGAGCTTAATTCACTGTTTATCCTGGTGGAATAAAGTGCAACTGACTGTGGGTCTTCTGACTAAAAGTATCTAACTCCTATTCTTTTACACCGCAGTGGGCAAACTTTTTGGCCCCAGGGCCACAGTGGGGTTTAAAATTGTATGGAGGGCCGGGTAGGGAAGGCTGTGCCTCCTCAAACAGCCTGGCCCTGCCCCTATCCAACCCCCTCCCACTTGCAGACTGCAGAATCCCCAACCATCCAAACCCCCCTGCTCCTTGTCCCCTGATCGCCCCCTCCAGAGACCCCCACCATCCCAACCACCCTCCCTGGACCGGGACCCCACACCCTATCTA